>JAGDYQ010000519.1:0-14400 GCA_021962125.1 Bulinus truncatus
ACAGTCAAAATGTTTCAATTTTCAAATACATTTATTTATGTCAAAATAAATACTTAATGTTATACTTAACTTAGATTTAATTGAGAATTAAACCTGTATGGCATTGTCAGTTAAAATAAAAAAAACGTATTTTTTGCCCCCCTCTGGAAAAATTCCTAGCGAGGCCCACGTATAAGACCTTGAGAGAGACAGTTGTAGAATGTGGGTGAGTAAAACTAGCAATACTAGTGATGATGACATCTCATTTACTTCTTCGGCCACAATGTACACCAACTATCCAGCTTTAACAGAAATAATGTTGCCCGACTGTGCTGAAAAAAAGTGAAACAACCGAAACAAGTGTTACAAAGGAAAAGGTATCTGCAAATAATGTTATTGGTCATGCTCAAGCTGCTGTGTTTGATTTGCCTACTGACTCAGACTGTATATTAGGGTCAGTATGAGATGTCGGTTTGAAGCATGGGCTGCATGACAAAGAATACAGTTATTCAGGTGATCCAGCGGATATGGAGATAACTGAACATCTTCCTACAACATTTTGCAAATCAGTTTATCGATGGTTTTGATGACTGGAAAAACGCCATCGCAAGGATTACATCACATGAGAAGTCGAAGGATCACAATGATACTCTGTCAAGGATGTGAGAATGTCAACAGACATCTAGAATTGATGAAAAACTGCGAAAGGATAAGCAAAAATTATGCAAATACTGGACTGATGTTCTCAAGAGTATAGTTGATGTGATAAGATTTCTTGCTGAAAGAGGGTTAGCTTTTCGCGGTGACAGCCATTTACATAACAGTTATAACAATGGAAATTACCTTGGTTGCATTGACCCTGTAGCTGAATTTGATCCCTTTCTAAAGGAACACATTGAGAGACATAGAAACCCCGGAAAGGGGAATGTATCATATCTTTCTGCTAGTATACGTGATGAATTTATATTGAGCTAATGGGATCCAAAGTATTGACTTAGATACTGTCTGAAATTAAGAATGCTAAATATTATGGAATCAGTATCGATTCCACTCCTGACATCAGAGCGTTTTCTTCAGTTCATTCCAGTTGAACAGCATGATGGTAAATACCTTTTCGATCTCTTGGTGAGTACTCTCAGACTTCATAGTATAGATATCGGCAATTGCAAATCGCAGTCTTATGACAATGCGAGTAATATGGGTGGAATTTATTCTGGAGTACAAGCTAGATTTAGAGAGATTACTAAATTAGCGGAGTGGGTGCCATGCGCTGCACACAGATTAAACTAGGTAGGCTCATCTGCTGTGGAGAGTTGTTCAGCCGATGTCAACTATTTTGCTATTGTTCAGTCTACACGGTTTTTTCGCTTTCACACCAGCGATGGTTAAAATTGACAAGAGTGCCTGAAAGAAAACAAGCAAAAATTAAGCCTGTAAAAACAGGACGTTTCAGAGCATTTTCATATAAAAATAGAGAGTGAAGTAAGTCATGTTTAATAACTGTTACAAAAATAAATAATGATTACGCCCCTTTGTTTAGCTTTAAATCTATATATAATATATAAGCCATATATAGTACCCTAAGAAACCCTGAATCCCAGCCCTGAGAGGTCATATCGCGAAATGGACTTTTGATGTACACATGGCAGGCCAAGACCTACAAAATGATATATACATCATGGGTCTAGGACTTATGGTTGCTGAGATCTAGGGCGCTCCTTTGTTAATATAGCATATATAGTAAAAAACGGTACTTAATAAGCCCCCTTTTTC
Source organism: Bulinus truncatus (assembly GCA_021962125.1). Lineage (NCBI taxonomy): Eukaryota > Metazoa > Mollusca > Gastropoda > Planorbidae > Bulinus > Bulinus truncatus. Next base: position 1,753 of record JAGDYQ010000519.1, read on the forward strand.
GGCCCTCAGAGGTCAGATCGCGAAAAGGACTTTAGATGCACACATGGCAGGCCAAGACCTACAAAATGATATATACATCATGGACTTATGGTTGTTGAGATCTAGGGTGATGACGGACAGACAGACAGACAGATAAAATGGGGACAATAAAGCATTTTTTTTTTCGAAAATGCTCTAAAAACCTTTATGTTCCAAAAGCTATCAGCAACAAGGTGGTCAGCACAAAGTGACGCTACTAGAGCTTTTTACGCCAAGTATAAGGAAATTCGACAAGCATTGTCTGATGTTGCTACAAGCGAACGCCAACCACCAGTATCTGTGCATGAAGCCATATCACTCATACAGAAGTTGGACCATTTTGAAACAGCGTAAATGTGTGTGATTTGGAAAGACTTGCTCCAAAAATTGTCAACAAAGTTCTACAGGGGCCTGGAATTGAGTTAACGACCATCATCAACTTGTATGACAGTCTTCTTCTTAATTTTCATGATACACGCGATAAATTTGAAATGTACAAAGATATAGCAAAAGAGCTCTCACAAACGGACTATAAAGAATGTACACAACGCAAACGACAGCGACACCGATTTCATGATGAAGTTGTGGATGTTAATGATTCGGTTTTAGGTATGAGTCCTAGTGAAAAATTCCGTACTCAGTCTTTTTATGTTATCATAGATAGACTTATTACTGAGATGGGGAAACGGCGAGCAGCCGACACAACACTACATGAAGGTTCAACTTTCATCTGGACCGATCTCTAACAACTGATCAAACAGTTTTGAAAGCCAAGTAACTAACTGAGATGTACCCATTAGATTTGGAAGATGCATTTACTAATGAATTTCTTTTGTTCTCACGGATGTTTGCTGACAAGAAAACTGTGGCTGAAATGCTTATAGCACAAATACAAATTAGGTTGGTGACAAGTTTTCCAAATGTAAATATTGTTTTCCGGATCTATCTTTCAATTTTTGGAACAAGTGCTGAAGGGGAACGTTCCTTTTCTAAACTCAAATTGATAAAAACGTATCTTTGGTCAACGATGGTACAAACACGAATATCCTCACTGGCATTACTTTCAATTGAAAAGGATTTGATGAGGGAAATGACATTTGAGGACGTCATATGTGACATTGCTCAGACAAAGAGCCGAAAAATTAACATACTGTAGTTTACAGATCTACAGCACTTCAGCTTGACTTGCTCAGGTGCTCATCTCACACGGTTATATTTAGTTATTTTAATACAAACATTATTAAATTTTACTGGCATTCTGAACTTGTTTTACTTTATGTTCTGGCTTTCGTAGGCCCTTGAAAAGTCCGTATGCCCTAGGCACAGTGCCTAGTTGATAGAGCGGCCCTGATGTCAACACGTACAGTATCAATAGGCATGCTCCTATGTTGCTTGTTTTAAATAAATGAAAGAATTGCTTTCGACTTTTTATGCTGTTTGTTTTATCTTTTGCGATAAAATATGGGTCTAGCACGAGTATTAAAAGGTAAAATAAAGATAGGCCAGTTCTGACCTTGGGCTAAAACAATTAATTTTGTTTGTTTTACCTGGGGGTTATATAACGCAAAAATGTCCATTTTTACCCCCTCCCACAATCATATAACATTATGTAACACTTGTGTGATAGAACAATAAAACAAAAACAAAAAAAAATTGCATCCACCCCCTTCCCCTTAGGCGTTAAATAATATGTGAATGGCCCCTGGTCAGATAAGCTGCCTGTTGATGTCAAGTTAACCAAGGATTGACTTTTCAATTTAGACCATCTTATTGGAATACTTTGAAAAAAAAATCCTTTTACAAATACGTATTTTTATACACATTTGTGTCAGAAATAGAATTACTATAAAGAAAATTATTTCGTAAACAATAGTAAAATTTTATTTATAATTCAAAATTTAGCTTTTGATATCACGGGATAAGGGGATTTCCCGTGAAGCTAAATTCGGTTTGTATCCCGGTTCCTATGTCCCGGGAGTGAACCCATCGTGACTAGCACCTAATGCTTTTACTAAAACGGTGCCAGACGACTTCAAAAACTTCTGAAATGCTCAAATTACTGTTTATTCTGACCAGTAGAATTATTTTCTTTGAAACTTAATTTTTATTATGTCTTTTTTTTTTACCAAAGCACATAATTGTTATTGATCATATTTTTCAAATTATGTTCGTATACAGAAATGTCATTGTTTTTAATTACGGCTAATGCTGCCCCTATCCCCTATGGTGGGAGAGCTATCTGCGGCAGAAAAAAAACTGTAAACAATCGAGTTTTTAAACATTTAAATTGTCACCGGGGCGGGAACACGCCTCCTCCCCGGGCGGGAACAATCCCCTCCCCACCCATTTACACCACTGGCTTGGTGGTTGCCTTGCTCACCTTAAGTCTAGGAAGGGCTCTGATACCAGCACAAATATTGGAATAACTTACGACTAAGCTCAAATATAATAAAATAATGGCAGTGTATATTTAATAATAGGCCTATAATGTGCCAGTTGACTGATCAAAAATATGTGTCAGGCTTTTATTTCGTTGAAGATGGGGAAAGTTTACACACACTAAACTTCTGATAAAACTTTCTTACCTGTTTACTGAATTTTGATAAAACTTTCTTGCCTGTTTACTGACATTTTTTTATCAACTTCTGAAGTGAAAATTGCGCGATGTAGAAATGTAAAAGATAAGACTAGCCGACTGTTTTTTTTTTCATTGCTCTATAATGTATTGAAAGTTACATACCTGCTGCATATATATTCGTGTAAACCTAGCTCAGAATGTCATTTTCTGATGTGTATCCTAGCTCTCTGACTCCATCAGAGTTAGAAAGTTATTTAAATAAAACTTTACAAGTCTGAATGATATAAACAGAGCCGGTAGCAGGCCCGTAGCGTGCTATTTAATAGACGGACATCAAGAAGACAAGATTGGGCCATTTAATAGACGGACATCAAAAAGACAAGATGGGTCATTTAATAGACTGACATCAAGAAGGGTATAAACTCCGTATACGATTTGGCTTTCAGTGGCCCTTCTCGAATTGTGCCCCTTCTCAAATTTTGACCCTTCTCAAATTGTGGCCCTTCTCAAATTGTGACCCTTCTCAAATTGTGGCCCTTCTCAAATTGTGGCCTCAGTTGCGTGTCCTGTGCGCCCGCCGTCAAATCCGCTTCTGACTGTGGTCCACGAATATAAAAGTTTGCTCGCCCCTTATTGAGGCCAGTTACGTTGTGTGGCAATGTGCCATACAATTGCTACAAAAAAACTTTTTTTTAACCCAACAATTCCAACCCCTCGAAAAATGTAACTCGCCATAAACCCTTCGTACTACTAAGGCCACTTACAGAAGAAATACTGGACAAGAAATGTCATCTGCAGGTCAGAACCTATATATAAAGTTTAGCATTTTGGGATTCATTCTTTGACCCGAACTCTAGATGCTAAGGTGCACATGTGGACCAGTGATAGTCCGGGAAGTAGAAAGAGAAGGTGTGGGCAGGGTGGTGAGATGGGGGAGCGGTAGAAGAGTAACTTGATGGAAAATCTGAGCGGAGATTTGGCGGATAGACGAAAGTTGTACATTTGTGGGAAGATTTGGAGTAGAGACAAACGTGATTCAGTTGTGTTGGACTAGAATCATGAGGTAACTTTAGTAGTATATATAGTCTAGTCTTCTATGATAATAATTGTGAAACTTTTTTTTTATCATAAAGTCTGAGAGCAAGATTTGTTAATATATATATATTTTTTTTTTACTAAAGTAAAACTAGAATATGAAACAATTATTAAAACCAATAAAAGGCAAAATTAGGGCATTGATTAATGACCTATGATTTATATTTTTTATGGCAACTATTTAGCCTAAATTTAAAATGAATAATTTAGCGAATTTTGCAATTTATACTAAAAATCAAAGAAAGTTCTCAAAGTAAGTTCTCAAAGTAAGTTCTCAAAGTAAGTGTTGCGTTTCACGGGTCGATCGTGAATTTATTCAAAGTGGGTCGCCAACATATTGATCTTAATTAATTTCTAAATCGAGGAAATATACAATTACTTTCAATACAATTACTTTCAATACAATTACTTTCAATAAACTTTTCATTCTTTCATTATATTATCTTTCGTCAAAGGTGGATTGCGAAAATCTATCTATCTATCTATCATCTATCTATCTACCTATCTACCTACCTATCTTATTGATAGAGTGAGTTGAGGAGGGAGTCAGGCCGTTGCCTACTTTGCTTATTTATAAGAACTTTGCCTCTTACATTATTTTTTTTTTCATTTAAAGCAATGTGATAGAAGTAAGGATAAAATACATTTACACCTTTATTTGACTGTCACCAAAATCTCAACGTATTTAACAAACTTCATATATTTGTTTCTCATTGTGTTTTGTTTTGCTGATCCGACAATTTCTCACACGTAGAAACGTTACCCCCTTTCCAACCCTAGAGGCAGACTAAACATAGACTGGCCTACTAAACTCTCCCACCGTTACGGAATCGCGTGCGCGTGTGTTTGTGCTGCATATGTGTCAGACGATTGCTATCAAAATGTTCAAGGGGATTCGAGAGGAATCAACCGACTGGTCTCGCACGTTCATGAACTTAGGTGGTTGTTTCATTTTATCACTGAGTTGAACTCGTCTGGGTTCGCTGCGTGTGTTCACAACTATTTCAGCTCGTACACATTTTTTTTTTGTTTTTCTTACTCCCCTTTGAGATTTTTTAAAAAGCAATAATATTTTAAAATTATTTTGGTGAAATATCCTCTGATGGAAAGCAGTTGTGATGTTAATTAATAAAAAAATATATTATGGTTTAGTTCAGGGGTCGGCAACCAGCGGCTTGCGAGCCACATGCGGCTCTTTCGATGTCAAGTTCCGGCTCTTTCAATGTCAAATTGTGGCCTTCCAGTTCCATGCGAAAATAATAATAATATTATGTTATATACCTAATCCTAATCAAATACCATACTATTGAAACAACAATTTTAGTGGCTCTTTAAAAACTGAGAAAATTGTAAATTATAACTTTTGGCTCGTCCGTCTCAAAAGGTTGCCGACCCCTGGTTAGTTCTACGAAGCTGCTACTCAGATATTAATGGTACGCGAACCTTTTCAACTTTTAGTCCTGCAAAAAAAAAGTGTTCTCTGTCCATGGTAATCCTCTCAAGCTAATTCCAGGGGAAAACGTTTAGAAATTTTAACTATTTAAAAAAATGTTAAATGCTAATAGACTTAATAGAAAATGAAACAAACTTTCATTACTTAATTTAAATAAAACCTATTAAATGATTTTCCTATGTGGGTTTTGTCCGGCCTACCATGTAGTATAGGTTATAATTCAAATACCACGGATTTAATTAATTGAGGGAGGAACGACTATCAGCCATGTACACACATACCAACAAAGACAAATTAAAAAAAAATTATATGTTAATTTTTTTTTTCCCGCTTAAAATGGCAGTCGGGCCTACTTTGCTCATTTGTAAAAACGTCTCTAGCAGTAGCTTCATAGAACACAGATATTCCACTGAACACGGGTTGAGAAGCACTGGTACCAATATTCCGCGGAACACGGGTTGAGAAGCACTTGTACCAATATTCCGCGGAACACGGTTGAGAAGCACTGGTACCAATATTCCACTGAACACGGGTTGAGAAGCACTGGTACCAATATTCCGTGTAACACGGATTGAGAAGCACTGGTACCAATATTCCGCGGAACACGGGTTGAGAAGCACTGGTACCAATATTCCGCGGAAGACGGGTTGAGAAGCACTGGTACCAATATTCCGCGGAACACGGGTTGAGAAGCACTGGTACCAATATTCCGCGGAACACGGGTTGAGAAGCACTGGTACCAATATTCCGCGGAACACGGGTTGAGAAGCACTGGTCTAGATTAGTGTTAACCACTCGTAGCAACATATACGATTCACTGGGTACATTTTTTTTTCTTCAATGTACAGGCGAGAGAGGTAAATACAAACATGTCAACACCAGGTGCAGCTTCAGGTTTGCTGATGGCTGGTGGTCATCATTTGTGCATTATACTGCTGACCATTGAGATGCAGTTTTCAGTTGTGCTGTCTGCTCCATCTCAATATCTTGAGAGCTCACAGCAGAGAGAAACGTGGCTCTCCGACCAGGTAACTATGGAGACAAAATAACAAAAGTAGAAATAATTGAACCCACGGATTGGGGGGGGGGGAGGGTTAAACTTAGATAGCTGCCTGGAATATCTAGATCAGTGATGTCCAAATTGAAATGGTATTATTTAATAATGTATATCAAATGTTGCATATATTATATAATAACGTAAATTAAATGTTGCAGATTCTATTTAATAATGTATATTAAATGTCGCAGATAGTATTTAATAATGTATATCAAATGTTGCAAATATTATTTAATAATGTATATCAGATGTTGCAGATACTATTTTCCTTGATTGAAAAAAAAAACAGAAGTTTTCTTAAACAATTCAGTTTGTCTCACCATTCTATAACCTATGCTGGTAATGGTGAGACGAGTTAACAAAATAGTAAAATCCATTTTGAAATATTATGTGCTATCTTTGCTAGTAGCCCGAGTTTGCTTCACCATTATTGCCTGTCCCCCTTGTCGGTTTGGGCCACCAACGACTGTTCTCTGTCCATGGTAATCCTCTCAAGCTAATTCCAGGTGTAACTCATCTTAGAGGTGTCTCCTTCTAGGTCACGCTGCCTTATTTTTCTTGGACGACCTCTTTCCCTTTTACCTTGTAGGCCCACCTCAGCACCTACCTTCTGACACTGGTTGCTGGTTTACACACAGAGGGTGTTTCAGTTTACACAGAGGGTGTTTCACAGATGGTAAATACTAGAAGAAATGGTGTCATTAGTGCCATTTAAAGATATAGCAAAGCCAGGAGATTTATTTGTAGCAACAAAAATGAGAATTAGTATTTACAGAAGATATAACTGTTGCCTGCCAAGGGGCTGCCATTATTTATGTCAACAAATTTTTGGCGATTTTTACCTCCCCCCCTCCCCCTTGTAAACAACTTGTCAAAATTCCAGAGACCCCCCCCCTATAAAATTACGTCAACATTTGATACCCCCCCCCCTAAAAAAAGGTGGCTTCCAAAATGTTTATGTGGCAAAATTAGTAGGATTATAGTTAGTTAGTTTAATTAAAATACTGAATGTTAAGCGAGTGTGTAACACAGGACTACAAACGCTGCCTTATTTTCCTTTATTTAAGTAATTATATTAAATTTTAAAAAAAGTAACATTGTTGACGTCAACTTTTCTTGACCTCCCCCCCCTCCCCCTTGTCAAAAATGTTCTGACCCCCCCCTCCCCCCTATTTTGTTGACGTAATTAATGGACAGCCCCCAAGATTTATATTTAGTGACATTGTAATGCATTGTACACCAAGAATACGTTTGTACCAAAGCTTTAAATATATTTACATCATCTACATTGTCATCAAGACTGCAAATTACATTCGGGCCGATGCATTAAATCATCTCAAAGAATCTTTTTTTTTTAATCTTTAGATGCTGATAATGGGGACATAATTAATAATCTGCAGTAGAAGTTCGGACTAAATATTGAACATAATTTGGGGTGTGGGATTTGTGAAATTAAATCAAGTTATTTCTAGGATCAGAGAGAAATTCTCAAATAGAAATTATGATGAAAAATAGCTCACGTATTAGACGATGTTATTAGTTTAAATTATTGCTTGTTTTAATAATTTAAACAATCACTTTGAAAAACATTATTATACAATGTTTAATAACATAAGAGTATTTGAAATAAATCGTACATTTTAGCAAGCGAAAATTTAATAACAGTTTCCAACATTTTGGAAAGAAAATTAACATCTGGCAATATGTACGACTTCAATATAAACATATGACATGCTGAATGTTAAACAGAAAGCACAGATCTACATTCCGCCTAGAGAACATTTGATAGTGTTGTTTTATGTTTATTTTTTGGCTAGATTTTTTGGAAGAACCAAATTTGTTTGTAAGCGGCCATTTTCAAGTATGAAGCACCAAATATAAAATTATTACCAACGTTTATGAAGAACATGTTGAAAATTCGCTGGGAATTGCAACTTATGCCAACTAATCAAATATAAAAGCATATTTGTATAGAAAAAAACATAACAATTTCTTTAATTAATTTTCCATTAAACAATTTGTAGTATCTACGCCATCATTTTTTTTTTTTGTAAATTATCGCTAATGTGCTGAACGTGATGCCGTTATTATCCTGTTTCTTCCACTGCAGCTCGCATTGGCCAATTATGTTTGTACCTTAAATCTATGGTTTGTACATATATGTTTTGGCCTTTTTAGAACATCAAAGCCGGAATCCGAAACATTAAAAAAATATTTCCTACTTTTTAAAACCGATTCTTTTAGGATTTTTTTCCAAACGCAATTTTCACTTTGTGCTACAAATGATAAATAGTTCAATTGATTTTATTAAATTAGCAATGTTACAATCCTTAGATCTAAAAGAAAACGCTATAATATGGCATTTTATTTAGCGAGATAAAAAAACACTGAATATTCGAGTTTCTACAAAGTTCTCTGATGATTTGTAAACTATGCTTTTCAGATGATTGGCGGGAATAGTATCCGTATGACTAAAATGTAAAGAATCGTCCCTGCATTAAATTTAACCAACCGATATTAAGTGATGTGACAACTGTATACCACTATTCTCTATAATATGAATATACTTATGTTTATTTGAACACTCCAGGTTTTTTACGATTTAGAAGAAACAGAAAGCCCCGACACTAATGAATTATGCCCACCAGTTCCTAGACAAATCGCTGTAGAAAGTTGTAAAGCTATCCCCTGTCGATCTGACAGTGAATGTACTGGCAGTCAACTCAGGTGTTGTTACAATGGATGTGTGTTTACCTGTTTACCACAGGTGAACCCGGCACCACGTAAGATCTAGGATAATGTGTACGCTAAGATGTTTTAAATTTTGTTATTCATAATTTCTTAGGTCAGTTATGTTTTCAACATTGATACTGCACTTTCTGTATAGCTGAATTTCTCTTTAGAGCATTTTCGTTTTTTCATGCGCCTTTTTTCACGCCATTATTCCACCTCCAAAATATTTTTTTTAAATGCGATGTTCATAGAAATATAGCATGTAGAAGGAGCAGGACATTGTGTAAGGAGCAGGACATTGTGATGATCAAAGAAATCCAAATATTAATAAATGAGTCGAAAAATATTCGAAATATTTTGGTTTTTCATGTATTAAAATATACTTTGAACAGTAACACACTATTTAATATAATCGAAATTATTGAAGAAAAAAAAAAGCAATGAAATAGACCTACATGTAACAGAAAACAAAAACACCAACAATGGGATGGACGCCTCACTAAACTCAACGAAGTTCTTATAGCAGCTCTCCCAGCCGACTGTCACCACCATTTTATTGGCCAATAGGAATAAAAAAAACAACTCAGGACATATGTCGAATTAATCAATTAGGGTTGGAAAGGGAAGAGGGCAAAATACTAGTGCACTCGTGTAGCAGATATACTCGTGGGGTCTCTGAATGTCATTTCAGTTGATTTATGTAATTTTTTTTTAATTATTTGCTAGAATGAAATATTGAACTATATTTTTTTCAATACATTAAATATTTTTACAAGTATTTTGTTTATTTTTTAAAGATTTTGATTGGATAAATGAACCAGTTCGACAATTACAATTTGGTAAGTTCATCTTTGATTCTGTCTAGTTTATTACACTAGTTGGTTACACGGTTACACTAGTTTAGTACATTATTTTGTTACACTTCCTTGTAATGAGCTAAAACAGTATTTCATTTTAATTCAAGCGTGTGCAAAATACGCAATAAAACTGTAATTTAACTTTAACTTTTGAATGCCTAGTGTGTCAGGAAAATTAATAGCACACTTTCTTGTACTGGGGGATCCCTATTACTTGAACAAATAACGTCTCCTTTCGTATTAGATTTTTTAAAACTTTCATTCCTGCCGTTCGACGAGTTAGCTATGGCTAAAGATTAGTTATCTAATCTGTGGTTTGGGCCAGACTTCATTGAATGTGTTATTAGTCTTCCAAAGTCAATTACGAGTTCAAACATATTAAATTAACTTGTTGGGTAAAAATGATGAGAATCAACATTGATCTTAGGTAATGATTAACTTACGCATACATAATGCATGCATTAAAAAAAGGAAGTTGGCACATGTATTACTATACATGCCAAATATATCAAAACATCCAGGAAAGCAGCCTGGGATAAAAAAAATTCTGGCTTTTTACCCCAAACTTTGAAATTCTAGCATACCACCTTAGTTAAGACTAACAAAAGCTATGCACATTCAGGTTATATTTAGAACGTTGTTTCTTCTAACAGCTGTTCAACTCCTCTGTGATTATTTTAATGTTAGCTATTTATTGATTTATTTGTTGTTGATATATGTTGATTTACACATATTTAGAGACACAAAAATAAAATAATAAACAGCATAAATAAGTAATCGGTACAATATAGTGGAATAGAAATTATTATGTTTTCATACAGGTTAGCCCATTTATCACTATTTTAGCCCATATTTGACCCATCCCCTCGTGTAAAAAAATTCTCAAACATTTGAATAAATACCCCATCCCCTCTAAACAGCAAAATAAATATATTAACTTACTCTCCCTCTCCCCATTAACAACAGGACCTCCTACTCCTGATTAGATAACAAGTAACAAAAATTAATATTTTTGGATGGCCATAATAGTAAACAAGGAAAGCTGTAAATAAATATTTGATTCGTGGCTACAGACAGAGTCATGCTTACAGATAGACTAGGCTAAGGGGAACAATGTTGGGACTTTTACTGGCCAGACACAAGGACAATCCGAGCTACTGTCAGGGGCCAACTGCTAAAATGACTTGACCTATCGGGGACTCCAGTTTTCAATGATTATTAAGTCCAATATTTGAAAGCAGTTACTTAACAGCTTTTGCCCAGGCCCCTAAATTATCTTTGCCTAGGGCCAACAAAACTGTAAGACAGGCTCTGGCTATAATAATACAGAATACACTATACTATGATAAACGAACTATAGAAACATGTACATTAATGTACAACATTGTATATTGTAATTATGACTAAATGCATTGCAAATTTATAAGTGGGGGGGCGCTGCACATGGGGGCCCTAGCATGGGAAATCATCTTTTCCTGAGGGACCCTCCACCAAATATTTTGCAGGTGCCCAATTTGTAAAGGACGTCAATACTTACATGTCTATGAGTTATTAATTTGGCCATTCGAATGAATATATTGTATCTGAGTGAATTGAATTTTAATCACATCACTCTTCAACTCTTTCATTAAAAAGTACCAGTCGTTCTTAGTTTCTTTTTAAATTATGAACAATAATTATAACTCGTTTAGCCTATGTAACAGAGCCAACGATAAGCCCAGGGGTTTTTTTGCCATGTAGCTCGCCGGATCTGCGATCCGGCACCTCTGAAATGCAACCCGGCACCTCTTATAGTTTTCTTCATTTGGTAAAAAGTTAAAAACTTCAGAGACCCACCACCTCTTATTGAAGAGACCCACCACCTCTTATTGAGCAAAAAAACCCCTGGATAAGCCGTGTACCTAACAAGAAGCAAAGAATTTGTTCATTTCAAATGTAAGATAAGGAGAAAGAAAATTACCAAGTAAATTAAAAGCTAAATGATATCTTTTTTTGTCTGGCCTTAGTTTCAGGAATTCCTTGTCGCTGTTTCTGATCAGCCTACTGTGAAATATTTCTACTCTAGAAACTATCAAGAGAAATAAGTCGCTGGAGAATAGTTCAGAATTGGGACATCGCGTTATCATTCATCTTAATTACTGCCTACAAAGAAATCTTCAACGTCTGTCCACTTGCTTTAAACCTTGCTGTCCCTCGCTCTTTCAGAAAATCAAAAGTTGTTCATAACTAGGCTTGCCATATGTCCCGGTTTGGCCGGGACAGCCCCGGATATACTGGGTTGTCCCGGTGTCCCGCCCGGTTGTTGAAATTGTCCCGGTTTAGATTCAGGGTACAGTTTCTTGGAAATAATTGAGCAAAATTATTAAATCAGAGAATGATTAATCTGCTCTTGTGTGATCAGTAACATTTTGGTAAGAAACACAGTAATACAAATTTACAGAAGTGAAAAATACGAGTGGTACAACAAGAAGAAAACTGTTTTGTTTTGTAAAAATATCATGTGTGTGTACCATTATGAATAAAATAACAAAGATTATCTATTCTACATTTTAAGTGTTTTTACATTACTGTTTTCATACCCCCCCCCCCACCGGAACCGACATCCCTAAACCTAAAGTAAAAAAGACAGAACTGTCCCGGTTGGTCCGTGAAAAAATATGGCAACCCTATTCATAACCCTAACTGTTCGTGACATGGGGCGTTCGTAAACCGTGGGTGCACTATTTTTAAACGTTCGTGTCAATTAATTAAATTCTTATGGTACCCGAAGAAATGGGGGTATTCAAGAGGGGGGGGGACAGTGGGGGCATTTGCCCCCCCCCCCTACATTTTGGAAAAATTTCCTGAAAGTTTATTA
>JAGDYQ010000520.1:0-14076 GCA_021962125.1 Bulinus truncatus
CAACGCCAAATGGAATACTTTGGTCAACGCCAAATGGAATACTTCGGTCAACGTCAAATGGAATACTTCGGTCAACGCCAATGGAATACTTCGGTCAACGCCAAATGGAATACTTCGGTCAACGCTAGATGGAATCTTCGGTCAACGCTAGATGGAATACTTCGGTCAACGCCAGATGGAATACTTCGGTCAACGCCAAATGGAATACTTCGGTCAACGCCAAATGGAATACTTCGGTCAACGCCAGATGGAATACTTCGGTCAACGCCAAATGGAATACTTCCGGTCAACCTAAAATGGAATACTTCGGTCAACGCCAGATGGAATACTTCGGTCAACACTTGAATGTCTAACATTCGGTCACCGCCAATGGAATACTTCGGTCAACGCCAAATGGAATACTTCGGTCAACGCCAAATGGAATACTTCGGTCAACGTCAAATGGAATACTTCGGTCAACGCCAAATGGAATACTTCGGTCAACGCCAAATGGAATACTTCGGTCAACGCCAGATGGAATACTTCGGTCAACGCCAGATGGAATACTTCGGTCAACGCCAAATGGAATACTTCGGTCAACGCCAGATGGAATACTTCGGTCAACGCCAAATGGAATACTTCGGTCAACGCCAGATGGAATACTTCGGTCAACGCCAGATTGAATACTTCGGTCAACGCCAAATGGAATACTTCGGTCAACGCCAGATGGAATACTTCGGTCAACGCCAAATGGAATACTTTGGTCAACGCCAAATCGTAATACTTTGGTCAACGCCAAATGGAATACTTCGGTCAACGCCAGATGGAATACTTCGGTCAACGCCAGATGGAATACTTCGGTCAACGCCTAATGGAATACTTCGGTCAACGCCAGATGGAATACTTCGGTCAACGCCAGATGGAATACTTCGGTCAACGCCAAATGGAATACTTCGGTCAACGTCAAATGGAATACTTCGGTCAACGCTAGATGGAATACTTCGGTCAACGCTAGATGGAATACTTCGGTCAACGCCAGATGGAATACTTCGGTCAACGCCAGATGGAATACTTCGGTCAACGCCAAATGGAATACTTCGGTCAACGCCTAATGGAATACTTCGGTGACAACGCTTGAAATAGAATACTTCGGTCAACGCCAAATGGAATACTTCGGTCAACGCCAAATGATGAATACTTCGGTCAACGCCGGAAAATGGAATACTTCGGTCAACGCCTAGATGGAATACTTCGGTCAACGCCAAATAGAATACTTCGGTCATCGTCCAAATGGAATACTTCGGTCAACGCCAAATGGAATACTTCGGTCAACGCCAGATGGAATACTTCGGTCAACGCCAAATGGAATACTTCGGTCAACGCCAAATGGAATACTTCGGTCAACGCCAGATGGAATACTTCGGTCAACGCCAAATGGAATACTTCGGTCAACGCCAAATGGAATACTTCGGTCAACGCCAAATGGAATACTTCGGTCAACGCCAAATGGAATACTTCGGTCAACGCCTAATGGAATACTTCGGTCAACGCCAAATAGAATACTTCGGTCAACGTCAAATGTAATACTTTGGTCAACGCCAAATGGAATACTTGGAATTCTTCGGTCCAATTGCCATTCTGGAATTCTTCGGTCGCCAGATGGAATACCTCGGTCAACGCCAGATGTAAAACTGTCTGTCATGTGTTTATGATTTATAAGCACTGCCAAAGACCATTCTTCAATGTTGGTTTGACAATATAAAGAAGATAGTCATGATATTGGTGTAGACGTGACCCAAAGTGTTGCACGCTCTGTTTGTGTACCTTTAGCGGAAAAACCTTGTTTGTTAATGTCATGATTTATTCCATTAGCTGTCGAATACAGTAGTGGTGTGATGATGGTTTAATGTTTATTACCTAAGTCGAATTTGTAAACGTTTTCAGATTGTACAATGGTATTCATGATCGGCAAAAATGCTAATGTTTCATTATATTAATCATGCGTGCTCAAGATGTTAATCATTTGTCGTCAAGGAGTGAGGTTATCGCTATGGAATTATACATTATCCTCTAAACACGTCGATATCCAGGGGCGGTGAACCTACTGTTTTTAATGATTTGAGTAAATTTTGTGTTAAGCAATACCATATTTGTAAATTATAATCCATATAATTTTTGGCATTTCATCGGTATTTGTTATTATCAGTTGTTTCATATCAGAAAATATCAATGATTCTAGTTGTTAAAGAAAAACTACAATAACAGTTTAATATATGTGCTAACAATACCAGTTTGATATATGTGCTAACAATAGCAGTTTGATATATGTGCTAACAATACCTGTTTGATGTGTGTGCTAACAATGGTTGTTTGATATAGATCTATGTGGTGTGTGAAGGTCCCTGTAAGAGATGAAATACACATAGATCTACAACGCAATACCACTAATGGGACCCAGAGATTTATGATGCTCCTTTTATCTCACACAGTCGCTGGTAACATTGGCATGTGTATAGGGGTGCACACGGAAACAAGCGGGGACATATGCCTTTAAGACCCTAAAAAAATTCCTTGGTCCTCCCCCGAAACCTCGACAGTCGAGCGCTTTTACTACACACGACCATTTGTCCCCTGATGTCGAGATTTCCCCCAAAACAGCAATACAAAGAAAGATATATGTGGTAGCAACAGCAGTTTTATATAAGTACTAGCAACAGCAGTTTTATATAAGTACTAGCAACAGCAGTTTTATATAAGTACTAACAACAGCAGTTTTATATAAGTACTAGCAACAGCAGTTTTATGTAAGTACTAGCAACATCAGTTTTATATAAGTACTAGCAACATCAGTTTTATATAAGTTCTAGCAACATCAGTTTTATATAAGTACTAACAACAGCAGTTTTATATAAGTACTAACAACAGCAGTTTTATATAAGTACTAGCAACAGCAGTTTTATATAAGTACTAGCAACATAGCAGTTTTATTATACAGTAATTACAACAGCAGTTTTATATAAGTACTAACAACAGCATTTTTATGTAAGTACTATAAGCAGCAGTTTTATATACATGCAACATACAGTTTTATATAAGTACTTACAACAGCAGTTTTATATAAGTACTAGCAACAACAGTTTTATTTAAGTACTAGCAACAGCAGTTTTATATAAGTGCTAACAACAGTAGTTTTATATAAGTACTTACAACAGCAGTTTTATATAAGTACTAGCAACAGCAGTTTTATATAAGTAATTACAACAGCAGTTTTATATAAGTACTAACAACAGCATTTTTATATAAGTACTAGCAACAGCAGTTTTATATACATACTGCAACAGCAGTTTTATATAAGTACTTACAACAGCAGTTTTATATAAGTACTAGCAACAACAGTTTTATTTAAGTACTAGCAACAGCAGTTTTATATAAGTGCTAACAACAGTAGTTTTATATAAGTACTTACAACAGCAGTTTTATATAAGTACTAGCAACAGCAGTTTTATATAAGTACTCTCTCTCTCTCTCTTTGAACTCTCTGAGTAATCTGTGGGCTGAGACTTAGTCTCTTAGAGCCCGTGAGATCAGACTTGCTGTGTCTCTCAACATCTGGAGACTGCCATAGAGCCCGATGGCCAGCAAGCTTTCGGACTGGTCCACCCTGTGGTCCGCCAGTCCGGGACACTCGAAAAGCAAATGATCTACGGTTTCCTCCACTTCCCTGCAATGTCTGCAAAGGGTGTCGACATTGGGCCTCAACCTCCCAAAGTACGCGCCAATAGGACAGTGCCCAGTACGGAACAGGGCAATTAGCGCCTGCTCGACTCTCCTTAGCTTCCACCACGGGTCAGTTTTGGACGGCCGCTCCAGAAACTTACGGACATTTCTTTCGTTCATCCCATTGTCCCAGCTCGAAAACCACTTCGATTGTCCAAAGAGACAGATCTTGGCACGCGCTGCCTCAAATGAGCTCTTTATTGCATTCATGGGCTGCACTTTGGGATCTGTCAACTGTTGAATTGCCTTGGCAATGCAGTCTGCCCGTTCATTTCCAGGCACGTCCACATGCCCGGGAACCCATTGAAGGGTCACATGCACACGATGTTGGGACGCAAGACCCTGTATTGCCATCAGCATGGCTTCCAGCAGAAGCCGCCATTCTCCCGTCCCTTTTACAGCTTGGAGAACAGAGAGCGCATCGGTCAGAATGACAATGCTCGTAGCAGGCAAAGTCCCTTCCCGAATTAGCTCTCCTATGTGGTCCACTGCCTCAGTAATGGCTGTCATCTCTGCCTCGTAAGCACAGAGCGACCCATATAGGCCAGCATGGTCTTTCACAAAGCCAGTTTGTGGGAGAGTGATGTGGATCCCAAACGAGGAGCTTATCCGACCTTCAATACTGGTTACAGAGGCATCAGTATAGGCCAGTATAGCGTCCCACGGATAGGTTCCAATCGTCTTCATAGCCACATCATGGATGGTTCGGCGATCCTTTGCGTTCCCAGCATTAGTTTCGACCAGTGTCGTGCGTACCTCAGGCATGTAGAAGGCATCGCCAGGAGGGACCTTGGAAACAGTCTCTAGCATAAGGCGGTCAGTTGGAAGCTTGATATAACAACAGCAGTTTTATATAAGTACTAGCAACAGCAGTTTTGTATAAGTACTAGCAACAACAGTTTTATATAAGTACTAACAACAGCACTGTAATAATAAACAAGCAATTAAGCCTGTTCCATTCTGGACACAGGACGTGTTAGCGCATTTTCGTGTTATGTATCAGTACGTTTGTTAGCTTTCAGTAAATATTTGTAAATTTTGTAAATGTTTATAAATTCAATTGTGTAATGCATATATCTGTAAAAAAAATTATAAAGACGTTTCTTTATATTTGAAAAAAAATTAGTTTTTCTTAAATCTAACTACAAGTGGTTTGTGGTTACTGAAATAGGACTCATAATTGAAAACATTCGAAATTATAGTCATTTAATCGTCCGAAAACTCCGTCAATTGTTGCATAGCTCTGATACTTTCAATTAAACTCAGAACACAAGCTTACTATTTCATTTGATGAGTTTCTTAATAAATCTTGGTGAAACTACGTGCTGCAGTATTTCGCACCAAATGAATGGGTTATTGAACGTACAAGGTGTATATATAATATATAAGCCCATTAGGAGCCCTGAAGCCCGGCCCTCAGAGGTCCTATCGCGAAATGAACTTTTGATGTACACATGGCAGGCCAAGACCTACAAAATGATATATACATCATGGGTCTAGGACTTATAGTTGCTGAGATATAGGCGCTTCTTTATTAATATAGCTTATATTGTAAAAAACGGTACTAAGCCCCCTTTTACGGCCCTCAGAGGTCAGATCGCGAAATGAACTTTTGCTGCACACATGGCAGGCCAAGACCTACAAAATGATATATACATCATGGGTCTAGAACTTATGGTTGTTGAGATCTAGGGTGATGACAGACAGACAGACAAAACGGGGACAATGCTCTAAAAATATCGTTAATGGCCGATTTAATGTCATCGATAACTGTCTTTGATAACAAATAAACTATTAGTTACTTTGTATATCGAATGTACCTTGTATAATGAATGTATTTTGTATAATGAATGCACCTTGTATAAAGAATGTGCTTTGTATAATGAATGTACCTTGTCTAAAGAATACACCTTGTATAATGAATGTTCCTTGTATAATGAATATAATATGTATGGTAAATGTACCTTGCGTAATTAATGTACCTTGTATAATGAATGTTTATTGTATAATAAATGTACCTTGTATAAAGAATATACTTTGTATAATGAATGTACTTTGTACAATGAATGTACTTTGTGTAATAAATGTACTTTGTATAATAAATGTACCTTTGCATAATGAATGTACTTTGTATAATAAATGAACTTTATATCATGAATGTACTTTGTATAATGAATGTTCTTTGTATAATGAATGTACTTTGTATAATGAATGTAACTTGTATAATGAATGTACTTTGTATAATTAATGTATTAATATAATGAATGTACCTTGTGTAATTAATGTAACTTGTATAATGAATGTTTCTTGTATAATGAATGTACTTTGTATAATTAATGTATTAATATAATGAATGTACTTTTTTAATGAATGTACTTTGTATAATAAATGTACTTTGAATAGTGAATGTACTTTGTATAATGAATGTACTTTGTATTATGAATGTACTTATCACTGATTTCTTAGATATACAATGGAATTAACTATTGGCCCATTCCTCTGTATGAAATTAAAAAAAAATAATAATTTATAAAAAAAACAAAAAATAGTTCATATTGAAATTTTCTTCGGAATTGCGAATGTATAACAGATAAGAAGATAAATAAATAAATTAAAGTATTTGACAAGAGAAAAATTTACTATAATTGAAGGTGAAACTATAATTGAAGGTGGAACTATAACTGAAGGTTAAACTATAAACTAAAGGTTAAACTATAACTGAATGTTGAACTATAACTAAAGGTTGAACAATAACTGAAATATGAACTATAACTGTACGATAGTACTGAGTATTTAAGACGCCTCACCTCGGGAAATTCTTTGATACAAGCGGTTCCATGAGCATACCAGCCGTGACTATCACCTGGTTCTCATACATATAATAGAAGCCGTTGACATCAAAGGGATTCACAGGCCACCTGTTGGTAAACAATGAAGTATTCAACTGGATTTGTATGTCGGAATGGGGCAATGTAAACAAAATTGTTCTTATGCATTTGTTCATTTAAGGGTCATAGGATAAGATTTGATTGGAGGTAATTTATAGACGCGGCCTTGTCAAAATGTTGTTCAATCCAATACTGACAATGTATCGCTACTAATACTGACAATGTATCTGCTGCTAATACTGACAATGTATCTGCTACTAATACTGACAATGTATCTGCTACTAATACTGACAATGTATCTGCTACTAATACTAACAATGTATCTGCTACTAATACTGACAATGTATCTGCTACTAATACTGACAATGTATCTTCTACTAATACTGACAATGTATCTGCTACTAATACTGACAATGTATCTGCTACTAATACTGACAATGTATCTGCTACTAATACTGACAATGTATCTGCTACTAATACTGACAATGTATCTGCTACTAATACTGACAATGTATCTGCTACTAATACTGACAATGTATCTGCTACTAATACTGACAATGTATCTGCTACTAATACTGACAATGTATCTGCTACTAATACTGACAATGTATCTGCTACTAATACTGACAATGTATCAGCTACTAATACTGACAATGTATCTGCTACTAATACTGACAATGTATCTGCTACTAATACTGACAATGTATCTGCTACTAATACTGACAATGTATCTGCTACTAATACTGACAATGTATCTGCTACTAATACTGACAATGTATCTGCTACTAATACTGACAATGTATCTGCTACTAATACTGACAATGTATCTGCTACTAATACTGACAATGTATCTGCTACTAATACTGACAATGTATCTGCTACTAATACTGACAATGTATCTGCTACTAATACTGACAATGTATCTGCTACTAATACTGACAATGTATCTGACAATGTATCTGCTACTAATACTGACAATGTATCTGCTACTAATACTGACAATGTATCTGCTACTAATACTAACAATGTATCTGCTACTAATACTGACAATGTATCAGCTACTAATACTGACAATGTATCTGCTACTAATACTGACAATGTATCTGCTACTAATACTGACAATGTATCTGCTACTAATACTAACAATGTATCTGCTACTAATACTGACAATGTATCAGCTACTAATACTGACAATGTATCTGCTACTAATACTATTTTAAAAAAGTGGGCCACTCTGTTGACACTTACTACATGGGCCTTGCCATCTGGCCTATTCTTGTGACTTATAATAGGATACAAGTTTGGGGGGTCCGCTAACTATGGGTAGCCACATGGTGTGCCTGTCATGAGAATGACTACAGTTAGCCTACATGGGACAACAACGAGGCTCTATGGGTTAACTAGCCTACATAGGACAGTAGCCTACATGGTACAGTTAACCTTCGCGGGTCAGCAACTAGCCTACATGGGACAACTAGCTTACATGGGAAAACTAGCCTATATGGTACAGTTAGCCTACACGGGTCAGCAACTAGCCGACACGGGTCAGCAACTAGCCTACATGGGACAACTAGCCTACATGGGACAACTAGCTTACATGGGAAAACTAGCCTACATGGTACAGTTAGCCTACACGGGTCAGAAACAAGCCTACATGGGACAACAAATTCAAAATCTAAATAAAAATTTAAGACCACTATAATATAACTAAAATGAAGATATATTTTGAAAGTTAATTATTTACTTATAAGTATTTTTAGCCCATCGAACGACGCACGAAATTTTATATTTTTTACAAAAAAACATTTTTTGAACCGCAAGGCTTGTCCATTTTTCAATACAAATAAACTCAACTGTCAACAACCGCAAAACAATAATGATGATTGGCAACTCAAACTACAAACAGTCTGCTTACTGATAGAATCACTAACGTTTAAATAAAGATTTTTTCCCCTCATTTTATTCACTATTTACATTGTGCAGAAATTAACTACATTTCATAGTCACAAATTACGTTTTACACGTGAACGCTAACCAACCAAACCGAACCAAACAACCAACCAAACCGACTAACCAAACCATCTAAACAAAGAAACCAACCGAGCCGACCAATCCAAGCAACCAAACCAAAACCGTCACCGCCACATCGTTCGCTAATTACGTTTTACCTGCCAACGCTAACCAACCGATCATCCAACCAACCAAACCAAACCAAACTAAACTAAACAAACCAAATCAATCAACCAAAGCAAACCAACCAACCAAACCAAACCAAACACCATTAGATAAAGATATGGGTGCTAATTTATGTCGCCCGTTAGTTTTACCCTTAATTCTCTCAATATCAAAACGAAGCAATAAAAAAGCTTTTATAAAAATGAACTGAAAAGTAATTAATAACTACTTTATTATGCCATTCTGCATCACAAAGGCAATTTGATGTGGCACGATACATCACCAAATAAAAAAAAAATTACCATCGTGAAATGACGTCATAGAGGATTTTTTTTTATTTATAGCGACGGCGTTCCCATATCATAATTACTTTATCAAAAACTATCGGTGGAACAGATAACACACGCTTGTCTTTTATTATATATAATAATAGTACATTTCGACATTTTTTTTTCTTTGATGTGAAAAACAAAGTGAACTTTTTGTAAAATAGTTTATAAGCTGTTCTCCATTTTGTGTAAATCTTTTAGGTCAGCCAATGATAAAGAAAGAATGATAAATATAATCCTTATAACATCCAATCAAATTTAAACTAAAATAACTACATAGATTTTGCAGCAATATATACATAATAAAAATATTTCTGAAATTAAACTTACGCCGTCTTCTTTGGTGGCTGAGTTAATCTTTTCTCTACTAAAGCTTTCTGAAATGTTTGATAATTGAAATAGTTTTGATAAAAATCATTTTCCACTATCACCAGAGCTTCATATTTGGCGTCCAGTTTGCATGAGTCCAGAATCCAGTCTGGATATCCCACTAAATTTGTCATGGCTCTTGCTTTCTCCGTTAGATTTACCCTTGTCTCTTCGTCTATCCAAGACAACTGGTCGAGATTGTTGATAAACTCTTGCTCCATTTCGTCCAGGCCTGTGGCCACCTTAATAAAAGTAAATAGAAGAAAACAAAAAGATTAAAAAAAAACAAAAGGCTCACTAATTTAGAAAAAAAATGTGTTATTTAATGTTAACAGTTGACGTTAAAACAAGAAGTGTCAAGTCGTATAGTGATACCTTGTCATATATTTCCTGAGGGAAATGTCGGTCCACGAACAGGGCGCTGGCTACAAAAGGCATCATATTTTTGGCTTTTTCCAAACATTTCACGTTTCTTGCAGGATGATAGAAAACCAGACCTATTTTGGAGAAACCCTCAGTAAGGTAGTCCATGGTTGGAAAAATCATATTCCACATAATGTAATTGGCCAAAACCCTGTAATGTAAAAATAATTTTTTAAAATTTTGACTCACAAAGCTCCAAATTCAAAAGTTGAAAGTACTCTTATATCTTAAATATATCTAGGATCTGTAAACCGAGTCAGAAACCAAACATTCTAAAAGCATTCTAAAAATCTGTAACTATTGACATGCAGAGCACGATTAAGGCCTAGGCACTAAAGGCATTATGCCAAGGGCCTACAAACAAAAATTAGGGCCTACAAAAGTGAAAAATAAATAGTTTATTAAATTTACAATTATATAATATTAAATTAGTTATAGTTAATTAATTTAATTATTTTTTTTTGCCTATGGGTTACAAAGTTCTTAATCGGGCCCTGTTAACATGAACCAAAATACTGCACGCTATCTATACCAAAAAACTCTTAAGATTATTTGCTCACATGGACAATACTAAACAAACAATTTAAGTCTTTTCCGTTTCGGACAAAGGACATTTTAGAGCATTTTCGTGTATGCAGTGGCTACGGTTACGCCGGACGAAATCCGAATTTTTTTCCGGGTGACAGCCATAGATTTTGCTGGGTTTTGATTTGATAAATAGAGAGGGAAGAAATCATGTTGAATAGCTGTTACAAAAATAAATAATGATTAAGCCCCTTTGATTAGCTTTTATTATTTATATTTAAAATATAAGCAAAAACGGTACTTAAAACGTCCCTTTTCGGCCCTCAGAGGTCAGATCGTGAAATGGACCAAAGTGTTTTCTTGGCAGGCCAAGACCTACAAAATGATATATACATCATGGGTGTAGGACTTATGGTTGTTGAGATCTAGGGTGATGACGGACAGACAGACAGACAAAACGGGGACAATAGAGCATTTTTTCGAAAATGCTCTAAAAACTGAAATGTATGATCTGTGTACGATGACAATCCCAAAAATAGTACAAATAATATTTAAACTTTGCTATTGCTCATTCCCTGATTTTTTTTTTTTTTTGGCATTGAAGGTACATACATCTCTTAAACGTTTTGAATGATCTGTAAAATTGAAGTTAAACAAAGTCTGAAAGTGTAAATATGATAAGTAATCATTGATGATTTTTACTTTAAGTTAGAGGGGGAGGGGGGGCAGTGTCGTGTCCCTCTGACTTTGCGACTGTATTACTAATGAACATAAACCCTAAACAATGTCTTTCACGGGTAGTCATGTCGTTTACCTGTACATAAAACAATGTCTTCCTCAGCTAGCCATGTCATTTAACTATACATTAAACAATGTCTTCCAAAGCTAGCTACGTAATTTGCCTATCACTAAAATGGCTCTATATGTTCTGGCTGACAATGTCAACATCACGGATTTACAAGTCGAACAATACCATTAAAAAAAACTGCACATAGTTATGAGTGTATACATACTCTTTATCTGTTAACGTTATGACTTCTTCAAGTTTTCTAAAGTAGTCTGGCGTTTGTACTACAAACTGAAAATCAGCGGTGACGACTTCATTGCCGAGTTTCGCCTTGAAGTATTGCTCAATGTCAATCTGTTAATACAAGTTACACAAAATGTTTGAAACAATAACAATACAAGTTACAGAAAAGGTTTGAAACGATCTTAAATACAAATTTCCACGATAAATAAAGACAGCCTCGTGAAATATTCTCTTCATTTCGACGATGCAAGATAATACATTGTATTAAAATATAGCATATGTCATTATGAAACATTAAAAGAAACAAAGAATCAAAGGAACATTTTTAGCATTGTATTTCTAATAATGTTTGAATTTAAATAAAATATTAAATGATACAGGTTCTTATAAACAGGCTTGCGGAGCCGGAGCCGAGGAGCCGGGAGCCGCTACTTTTTGCTGGAGCCGGAGCCGAAAAAATCTGGCGGCTCCACGGCTCCCAAATGATTTTTTTTTACAGCAGAATTTTTTTTTAGCTTTAAAATTGCAAATTTGTTTGATTGTTTGCCTCCTACAATTTGAAATATTGTCATGTTTTACGAACGCCACAACAGTCCACGCACATCACCACAAGAAATCTTTAATGGGGAATCGTTTTGTGTTCGTTTTAATTCTTGTTTACCCTCCGAATTTTTTTTAATGGCATATTAATTTGTTATGTATAAAGTTAAAACAGTTTTATTTCATAGAATAATTGTATCAATCATTTAAAAATAAATTTTGACTACGACGACAAATAGAAGGCGTCATTTCGTATTATTATTTGACCGCGAATTTGTAATAGACTAAAAACAAAATGGTCGCTTTCTGTATTTAACAATTTTCTTATAAACAGAATATCTGAAATAGAGTAGATAAATGTATAAGGCTTTGGCTATTCGGACCCGGGTCCCAATAAAATCCGATTGTTATTCGGACCTGTGGCAAAGATGCACTAAGCTTAGCCAGGCCCGTAGCGTGCAAGGGGATCAAGGGGGCCGGCCCCCCTCTGCTTATTTTTCTACTTAGTAAAATGTATTACCTGCCCCCTTCTATTGCCTGGCCCCTGTTGTAGAACGCCTGGCCCCTGCTGTAGAATTTTCACGGTACGGGCTGAGCTTAGCTATATTTAAACTTTATTAGACGGAACCCGAAAAATAATAATACAGAGTCCGCGTAGTGGAACCCTAGACACTAAGTAACGATTAAATCATACAATTCAAACAATTATAAAAAAAAACAATAATAATGTTTATGTATAGCTAAGCTAAGTGCATATTTGCCACGGGTTTGAATAACAATCAGACTTTATTGGGACGTGGTCCGAATAAAAATCGGAGTTTATTGGTACCCGGTTCCGAATAGTCACTTCGAATTTATAAATAATAAATATAAATACTGAAGTCTTTAAAATATTTTAAATAATGTATCATTTTACTATTTGCTAATTTGATCATTGAAATAACTTATGAAAATGGCGACTAGTGAAACCTCGGTCAAAAATAATGATATGATTCTGGATGCACTGAAATGTTGTTTTTTTTTCTTAGTAAAACCGACAATGCGTATATTTTTCAAGTTCCTGACTATGGGGGTAAACGCTGCAAAATTTGCATAACTTTTTATTAGCGGCATATTAGCGTGGAGCAATTACAAAAATTTTTGTCTCATGTGATACTATTTTAATGGGGAGCCGTCAAATTTGTGGGAGCCGGAGCCGGAAAAATATGGCGGCTCCGCAAACCTGCTTATAAATAATAGTTCCCAATAGTTGACCAGCTAATAATCTATTGAATAAAATCGTCGACAAAAACTTGAATAAAATTTCGAAAATAAATGTATCAATAAAAATAATAAAAATGTAATAATTTACCCAAGTTCCGATCAGTTTCTGGAATTCAGTCAGATTCATCAAGTTGTATAATTTATTAGGGTTGTCCATCTCTTCTTTCGGTACATAGATCTGAAATAACAAAAGAAAAGACGTTGATACATTTACTGCTCTTGATGTAAAATAATTGACGATTTCGTTCTATTTTACTTATGGAAGATTTTATTTATAGGTGGATCACAAAACAGATTTTATTGAAGGGTCAAAAACAGATATTATTGATGGTCAAAAACAGATTTCACTGATGGTCAATAACATATTTCATTGATGGTCAATAACAGATTTCATTGATGGTCAAAAACAGATTTCATTGATGGTCAAAACAGATTTCATTGATGGTCAAAAACACTGAGCTTTGATAAAAATGTAATACGCACTAATAATATTTCACTATCCATTGGTGTCCTCAATAGATGATGCATCATCGTTGAAGTCTTTAACATTTTCATATCAAAATTTAGCAACACATTATCACCTTCCGGCACTAAGTATTCCAATGTAGTAAAATTCAAAACGGAGGCAATAATTTAATTATCAAGCTAACATTTGTTTAACTGTCAGCTTTGATTTATTCTAAATGCATGTTGAGTTTTCAAACAAAAATACAACTAAAAATAATATATATAGGCTAATATTACAATGTATCAAATATATATATATATATATATATAT
>JAGDYQ010000521.1:0-13734 GCA_021962125.1 Bulinus truncatus
TGAGTTTAAGACCGTTTACTACTTCACACAGAATTACGTTGGTACATGATTAAATCGATTGTATGCGCTGTTTGATTCAGTGTTGACATTCCTGGAAAGCAAAAACAATGATTTGTGATAATTTAATTATCTCAAAAAATGACATAATCCATATGACTGATTCATTTGACAAATTTAACAAAACTAATTTGACGTACAAGGTGAGAAATTTAATTTAATTAATACTAAAAGCGTATTGTCTGAGTTTGTGGCTAACAAAACTTGGAAAGAGGATGATGTGCTCAGTTTCCAATATTTCGAAATTGCAAAACCAAAAGACCCAAATATTTAAAGGCATTCTTTACTTGGATATTCTCGACTGGGTGTAGAGCCATTTCACGCGTGGACAAACTCAGATCTTAACCACAGATGAGTCTTACTAATACAGGAGCAGCATATTGAAATGTCTAAAAATTAAGATTTTAAACCAATCTTTAAGCAAGGATACCACGAATTCTGGTTATAAAACCAAATCCCAATTTTATATCCCACATTATGGGTTGTTGTACAGAAGTTGTTGACAGCTTTTCCGTCGTACTATCTGGTAGAACATGGATTCAGTTTCGTTATGAACGTCATTACACACACACACACAAAAAACAGAAACCGACCAGAAATTGGTGCTCGTGGGAAATTGCGTCACTACTCACAAACATTGAGATGGACATAAATACA
This sequence comes from Bulinus truncatus, assembly GCA_021962125.1. NCBI lineage: Eukaryota > Metazoa > Mollusca > Gastropoda > Planorbidae > Bulinus > Bulinus truncatus. The sequence continues at coordinate 715 of JAGDYQ010000521.1, forward strand.
TATATTTTCGAATCATACAATGATGATATCATGTTAGACTTGACAATTATTATCATGTCACAGTTTTCTATTGTTTTTTTCTTTAGGCTAAAGAAATGTCAAACTGACATTTTGAGGTCTAGAGATACCATGAAAATATTAATAAATAAAACAAAAATATGACAGTTTATTTGCATTTTTATGTCTCGTAGATGAACTTACAAAGATTAAAAACTGAAAGAATAAAGAAAAAAATTGTGAAATCTAGAGTGAGAGAGTGAGAGATAGAGGGAGAGGGAGAGAGTGAGAGATATAAGGAGAGGGAGAGAGTGAAAGTTAGAGGGAGAGGGAGAGAGTGAGAGGTAGAGGGAGAGAGTGAGAGAGAGGAAGAGAGGGAGATGCAGAGGGAGAGAGTAAGAGGTAAAAGGAGAGTAAGAGAGTGAAAGGAGAGAGAGGGAGAGAGTGAGAGATAGAGGGAGAGAGTGAGAGGTAGAAGGATATAGGGAGAGGGAGAGGAAGAGGTAGAGAGAGAGAGGGAGTGAGAGGGAGAGAGTGAGAGGTAGAGGGAGGTATGGAGAGATAGAGATAGAAGGAGAGGGAGAGAGTGAATGAGAGTGAGAGAGAGAAAGAGGGGGGAGATAGGGAGAGGCTCTTGAAATATTTTTTAAAATAAAATTACTCTTAATTAATCTGAAGTCGATCACGTGATGATAATAAATTTAAAATCACAGACTAGCGTCCTCTTCTTAAAAAAAATATATGCATAGACATTTTTAACTACAGTAGACGTCAAATGTGGGACATTTCAAAATAATTAGAGAACATTCAGAGTTTACTCCCGACAAATTTTTCTGTGGGGAAATCGTTTGAAGTCCTTACATTTGATGAGCAAGGAACTATAGAAGGGGGCAGTTGTAGAGGGCGCCAATGAACATTTAAAACAATAGACATGGCCAGTAGGACGGATGAGGGAGGGGGGCAGCTGGTCGTGCGGTAAAGCGCTTTCAGAAAATGTAGGATTCTATTGGTTCTCTATCGGTCTGGATCTTCTGGTGGTACTGGGTGTCGGTCTCTTCTTTTCGGATAAAAGCGATATAGTATATAGATAATAACAAAGAATACAATAATAACACCTAATATAATGCCGAATATTGCCAAAGTGCTGAGATTACTGGTAGACACTGGTGGACCGAATATTGAGGCAGAGCTGTTGTCGGATGTATATGATGGGGATAGTGAAGAAGATGTGGCCTTATCTGGAGATGATTGAAAACGTATGTAAACATTGTATACAAACATGTATTGTTTATTTGTATATATATATATATATATATATATATATATATATATATATATATATATATATATATATGAATCTAGCATTTAAAAATTAATATTATTTAAAAATGCTGTATGTCTGTCTTTCTGTAAGCCAGTCTGTCAGTCTGTGTGTACTGGAGTTTTTTTTTTAACTTTAAAACGAAATGTTAATCTTTTTTTTTGTATCGATGTCACTATGAATCTATATATATATATATGCATATCTAACTATAGCGTCAATAACGCGTTATGTGCATGTATCTATGCAACTATTTATCGATCTATTTATCTATCTATCTATGCATATATGTTACTATCTATTTAACTATGTATATATGTAAGTTTCTATCTATTAGTATCTTTTATCTATTTACCTAATCTACCTAATCTATCTAATCTATTCATCTAATTATATATATATATATATATATATATTTACTTATATCACTTATATATCTATCTATCTACCTATATATATATATATATATATATATATATATATATATATATATATATATATATCCAGCGCTTTGCATGTCTTTTTTTCTTTCTTATTATACGTCCACATTTCTGTATATAAATATATATGGAGTCTTTATAATGCACAGAGAGATATAGATAGGTAGATGCCCACTGTCTGTCTAACATCTATTCTTTCGTCCATCTACCTCGATGTCTGTCCACGTGACTAGCCATCTATCACAATGACTTATTTTCTACTTAGTGGTGCTCCTACCGAGGGGAGAGGGGTGATGGTTGGTGGGTGGTGATTTGTCTGAAGCAACCTTGTCTAGATTGCATATATAAAAGATACATATATCAGTACCTGCGCCCCGTCATTACCTTCTATAGCGTCGTCTGGTGAGCTGGGTGAAGTTGTAATGACATCAAGAGTCTCTCTGCAGCAGTAGCCCAGGTGATCAGATTCGTGTGGACAGGTCGCGTTTTGAGTCTTGATCTCCAGGGTCATACCTCTGTACGGACAACAGATGGTGTTCGCATCTTCACGGCAGGCCTGTGCCTCGAAATGGTTGTCATGTGAACAATTACTACAAACCTGGCATGTTACTTGACGCCCGTTATCATTGAACTTTCCTTTTACGCATCTGTAGACATTGTCATGCGTTGAGTTGCAGGGCGACGCTAGCTCCTTGTCGTTGTTCACGTTGTAGGAACACGGTTTGCAGCTGTTTGTGGCACCATCCCTATAAAAATTGGGATTGCATGCAACCCATGAGCCATCTGACGTCGCAAACTGCCCAGCTCCTGTGGACTGGCATAGGCAATGTCCGGTGATGCAGTAAACACAGATGACAATCATCACATATACATGATAATACATCTTTTTGTTTGTGTTACAATCTTATGAAAAAAATATGAAATTAAGGGTTACGTTATTTATATTAGAGTCTTTGTAATGAGTCTAGTCTATGCATGGCTTACCTAGATAGTAGACAATCTAGTAAACTAATAATAAAGAGTCCTCATTGACATATATATATATATATATATATATATATATATATATATATGTGTGTGTGTGTGTGAAATGGGTGGATTACAACCACAACATGCCATACATTGCTATAGATTACGCATTAGTGCAGATGAAATAGTTTATTATTTACCGCTAATGGGACAGTTTTATGTAGTTGCCCTTCTTTCATCCCCACAAAAGCCGACAGTGCAATAACCGTAGAGAATAACGGGAGACACAGAGGGAGGGGGAACTTTTACCACAGCCTGATAAATTCCATTGGTTCTCGCTGGAGATAGAACCAGGAACCATGTGGTCTAACGTCGATCAGCTCACCGCTGGACCAACTTAATCCTCCTATCTGACCATCCACACCAACCGAATGCTAAGTTGTTTTAAAGCAGACCTAGTTTACTTTTAGGCCGTAAAGGTCACGTGCTTCCGAGCCACCTTGAGGCATTCCTTCTTAGGGGCCCACAGACCAAGGGCACCCTTAACAATTAAGGAAATATCGACTTCAAGGTATAGACATTTGGAAGATGTATGTAAAATTGTACCGTTTAGAGACCCTGAGTTCGTTCATAGAAATTGTTCATTAAAAATAAAACAAAATTCATATTTTTTAATATGTTTCAAAAACACTGAACCACGCGCTTTCTGAGTTGGGTTATCTTTGAGTGTCTAAATGAATGGGCCATGCGGACTGGACCTCTGTATCTATACAAATTACAAATTAGAAGCACCGCGTTTGTTCAAATTAGCTTTTGTTCTACTTAAAAGCAGATTATATGAAGATATTTTTTTTGTAGGCTTAGTTTAGTATATTTTTAATTTTATCCTAGTTTAAAAAAATGAAAAAAAATAAATTGAAACGTCCAGCTTCTGAAAAATTATCTATCTTTGAATTAACTCATTATATATATATATATATATATATATATATATATATATATATATATATATATATATATATATATATATATATATATATATAATTGATCACACATTGCAGCAAAGTTGTTAAATATCAACATTTATTTGGTCTAAATATTTCTTTTCAAAGAAATCATTACATATTACATAAATGATTACCTTTTTTTAATGATACTCGGTACTTACATGTAAGGGCGTTTAAAAACTCATACCAACTTGAGTTTGACTTTCAGAAAATCAGTGTGTAAAACACACCGATTAAAATTCTCCGAAAAAAAAACGATAATCGATCTTGCATTATTGATTTTAAAATTTAAAGATCAAATCACATATAAGCTTATCTTGAAAACGTGTGTGTTTTGTCTACATACCTTAACAACTCGATTTTTATTCCGGGTTGACTCTAGGACAGTGTACCCTTTAAGTAACAGAAGGGGCGGGGTGGGAGGGAACAGGGCAGAGCAATCGACCAGAATCCAAGCAAAGATCTATAGTACTAATCAAGACGCTTTTCAGTGTACGCTGTAGTGCCTCCATCGAACTTGAAAATCATGACGAAATTGTAGATATCTTCGCAATAACATTCACACACATTTAAATTATATTTAAAACAAAGCTACTATGTTCGACACATCATGCACAAATCACAACAACACGCCCCCCCCCCCAATACACTAGATACAGCACACACAAAGTTCAGTCACAAATGAATGAGTGTAACCACTGCAGAGAAATAGGTCTTAGCACACTGTGTACAAAATAGGTGTCAAAAAAACGAATGCAGTTAACTGGCCTTGATATCAACGTAGATAAATGTACAGTGTACGTACGATGGGGCGGGGAAGGGGGAAGATAAAAAAGAACACTTTCAGCTACAGTTATAGTACAGGTTGTATAGTCGTGTGGTACAACGCTCAACGGTCGGCCCGAGGATTCCTGGTTCAATTTCAGGTCATGGTTAAAAACCCCGCTGTATCTCCCGTGCTGTCTCCACGGCCATAACACTATCGGGTATGGTAAGGATGGAAGAATGACACTGCAGAAACCTTCACACACATTGACATTAGTTGGGGGCGTAATAAGCGCCACGATGCGGTACCTGGCATCGGTTGATGGACGTAATAAGGTGTTGTGCTAGCGGCACCTGACATTGCTGTACCTGACATTGGTTGAGGGACGTAATAAGGTGTTGTGCTAGCGGCACCTGACATTGCGGTACCTGACATTGGTTGAGGGACGTAATAAGGTGTTGTGCTAGTGGCACCTGACATTGCGGTACCTGACATTGGTTGAGGGACGTAATAAGGTGTTGTGCTAGCGGCACCTGACATTGCGGTACCTGGCATTGGTTGAGGGACGTAATAAGGTGTTGTGCTAGCGGCACCTGACATTGCGGCACCTGACATTGGTTGAGGGACGTACAAAGGTGTTGTGCTAGCGGCACGGTGCAACACCTGACATTGGTTGAGGGACGTACAAAGGTGTTGTGCTAGCGAAACGATGCAACATCTGACATTGGTTGAGGGGCGTAAAAATGCGTTGTGCTCGCGCCACGCTGAAACACCTGACATTAGTTGGGGTACGCGCTTATTCGGCCTGAGAGCATTGGGTAGGCAAGCAGCAACGAAATGAGTGGAAACCATGACATTGAAAGCAATATATGCACGTTTTGTTGTTGCTGTTGTTTATCTCGATAGGTGTTGTCAGTATTACAAAAAAAAAGGAGGCAGTGGCGGAGCGAAGGGGCAAGGAAGGGCATCATACCCCTGATCGCTACTCACAAAGGGGCGCCAAAATGTTATAATTCACACATAATATTATATAGTTTTCGAATAAAGGGGGAGGGGGCTAAAAAGATATTGTGCCCCGGGCGCGAGTTAAGCTCGCTACGCCACTGCACAGATGTGGAAAGTTTTGGATACAATGACTTAACACGCCGAGGCAACACAGACGGATGTAATCTTCTGGACACCCTGCCCCGGTGGCACTTAAGATTAAAGTGAACTTAGGTCATTTGTAAGCGATCAGTATTAGTCGGTATTTTATTAAACTACCTTTTCATGTAAGTTGATAAAAGTTAGTGTTTTGTAAGAAATATTTCAAGTTATTTTGGGATATAACATGCATCTCCCATATTGATGTATCCCAACATTTTGCTAATAACACACACACACACAAAGACACACTCACACACATACAAACATGAATTAGTACAAAACAATTCAAGTTAAAAAACAATTATATATATATTTTTTTTTGTTTTTTTTTTTAAAGAAATGTATTTATTGTGGAAACTGAAGTTTTCAGCTGTATATCTTTGGTGTCGGTGAAATCTGAAATTTAAAAAACCAAATGAAATTTAATACCATGTACCAACAAAATAGGACAGGTAAATGACCAATGGTCTTTCTAAATTGCCATCATAGATGTTGTTATTTTTACTCATAGAAATAATAATTTTTTAATGATAAGTTAACGTACAAGCAAAAACGATTTTTTTTTAAATTGCTAATACTGTTTACTTAATAAAACTATACGTACTAATACTATACATAATAAAACGTTATATTACTGAAGATCACAATCTATATTACTTACAACCCTTTCTACATTAAAACTGTAGGCTGCGGGGACAGACAGTTTTGTAATGAAGCGCTTGGCTGTCGATCCAATGGTGCCTGGTTAGATATTCGGTGTGGAACAACGGATTTTTCCGTCACAGTTAAATTTCCCGCAATATATCCCGTGGTGCCTCCATTTCAATGGCGGGGATAAAAGAAGGGCACCATAAAACCCGTCACCTGAGTGGTTTATAGTATCTAAGAGATTTCATCAAATCCTTATAATGACTTGTACACATACTATAGGGTTATGAAAATAACATTAAAGTTTTGAACCTCACCATGTATACTGCAAGCTAATGAAAGGTTGAGCAATGACCTTTGGAGTCCCATCGTCTGCTGAAATATTCAAAATGTAATACATGGTAACACCCTGTTTCGTTAAATGGAAAAAAAAATATAATTAAATCTGTAATAAATTTCTGGCCATGTGTATTTTTGTATTCCGCCCACTGGCGGTTTTTTTTTTTAGTGGTGTCCGGGTCGTACTCATAAATGATAACCTGTTTCCGGGTTTAAAAAAAAAACAACAACAATACTAGACAAATTAAAGATATAGCGAAAGTACCCTTTTTCGTTCGAGCTTTCCGAAAAAAAATCAAAATATGTGCCGCCTTAGACTCACTACCCTCACCGAATTACGCCGCTGATAAAAACAAAAAACCTCGAAAATAGAGCGAACTAATGGTAGCCACATCCAAAGATTATGGCTTACCATTGTTTATAGTGCTCCAATTTAGTAGGCTACTAATCATGTCCATTCTTATATTATCACTCCCTCCCCCTATCAATTATGGGGCAACCCCGGATAATTAGCTAGGGCCCGCACAATATTTCTAAATTTCTCGGCCTTGGCCCCCCCCCCCCCTCGAAGACATCAAAATGATACCGATGTACAGAGGAATACGATAAAATTGGCACCATAAATTTTTATTTGGGGAGTAAATCTTCCCCCCCCCCCTCGTCCTGTGACTGCACAGACAAATTATTCACTTCATCCGCCTTGACAATCGTAATGGCTTTAAAGGAAACTTTTCATTGTTCACTAAATAGTTGAATGTATCACATATATCAGGGGAAGCCACTCATTCAGTCCATCATTAACTCGCTGATATCATATACCTATTTATTCATATTGTATTGGATAACTTCTAATACCCGTAGCGAAATTAATGTATCGAATATTTTAAATGGTGAACCAAATGTATTGCATAAAGAAATTACTGGCTGGTCATAGGGAGCCAGACTGGATACATTAAAGTATCCATAGCAAAATTAGTTTATTTAAATTGATTGGTGAGTCAAATTTACTACATAATGAAATTACCGGCTCATAGGGAGCAGCACGTTACTCATCAAGGAGCCGCACAATACTCATCAAAGAGCCACACAATGCTCATCAAGTAGCCGCACAATACACATCAAAGAGCCACACAATACGCATCACTGAGCCGCACAATACTCATCACACAATACTCATCAGAGCCGCACAATACGCATCACTGAGCCGCACAATACTCATCACACAATACTCATCAAAGAGCCGCACAATACACATCAAGGAGCCGCACAATACTCATCAAAGAGCCGCACAATACTCATCAAAGAGCTGAACAATACTCATCAAAGAGCCGCACAATACTCATCAAAGAGCCGCACAATACTCATCAAAGAGCCGCACAATACTCATCAAAGGGCTGCATGTCACCACTTAATCTACTGCTAGGTAAGTACTAACAGCTTTAGCTAGCTATATATCTCATTGTTACACTCGCAGTATGCCTGATTGTTACATATGTTGTCATCCAAGTTAAATGAATCTCGCTACTTACTCACAGCTGTAACTGCAACATTCGTGATTATGTTGGCAAGCTGTATACATCAACTTGCAATTCATGGATCTAAAACAGAAAACATTGCTACATAAAACTACAACATATTAAAGCTTCATTGTCAACAAATAAAACCTGAGATTCAAATCGCTATTCAAATCCTATAAATCAGATTTTTTTTAAAATTCGGTCCTGAAAATTCGAAAATTTGTTCATTCGCAACTAAGTATATTTTTAAAATGTCTGTCTATTTAGAATTTTATTTTAATTAATAGCAGAGGACGTCTCAACTCACAGGTCTGCCGCCATAAATGGCCCCTTAAAGAGAACACAGTGCTAAGTACTCCCCTCCTTACCAAGTTGACCGTTGGATTACATATTAATCTTGGTGTTGACAGTTTCTAGCATGGTGGTCTTCACGGTGTGAGGGGGGTGGGGGGTGGGGTGCGTCATATTTTTAGTGAGACGGGAACTGAGACGACCCTGAATAGTAAACATTGTCTTACCCTCTACGGTCGATCCTTACGTCTTGTTCCGGGATCAGTTCAGACCTTTTGTAACCTGGATGGATGGGTTGAATGGACACAAATATAACATTAAGATTGTGATAAGAGACGACGGGCTTCAAATAATAATAGACTCAATCCGAATACTTAAATCTATTTTAATGCCTCATTAATTTATTTTATTAAAAATTTAATTAAGACATGTGTCTGTATTATATATATATATATATATATATATATATATATATATATATATATATATATATGTGTGTGTGTGTGTGTGTCTGTATCTGTGTGTGTTTGTGTATGTGCAGGGGAGAGCGTGTCAGAGTGTAACTGGAGACTGAGAGGTGCGCTGTGTGTTATGTGTGTGTGTGTGTAGCTGGACTATGTGAATCGACAGTCGATGTCCATTTAGTTGTATTATGGCCAGGCCCCCATGCGTTTTGACTGTCAACCTCTGCTTGTTTGCTCTACTTAGTAACATTTATTTCCATTTATTTTTAAACCACAAATTATATCATTTTTTTTTTTAAATCAATTATCATTGAATTAATTTTTACCATTTATAGATACCAATCAATATATATTTATATTTTTTTTTCTAACTAACTTACATGGGTTACATATAATATGCTCATAAACTTATAGCTAATGGAATAGGATATTTATATAAGTGTATGAATATTAATGAGCTACATACCAGGAACTCCCACTACAGACGGGTAGAGAAGAAACATGATGTGTAGGTACTGGAACAGTCTGGTCATGGTTCTGTGACGATAAATCCAAATGTAGTTGCCTGAAAGAAAAGACAATAAATAAAATAAAATTACTTAGAAATGTGTAGTCTGTTAAAATCAACAATTCATTGTGCAGTAGTACACAATTTTGTTGGTTAGAGATTATTTTCTAAATTCGTATTCAGCCAAACAGCACAGCAGCATAGTATATTGGTAATGTATGTCTCTTTCAAACAATTAAAAACGGAAATTATAAATGAGAAGAATAAATTAATAAATATTAACTGAAGATCAGTGTTGATCAACTTTAAATGTTGTTGTTTGTTTCCGGAGATAACATTCTAATACAGAGTAGTTTCTTATTTTAAATGTTATTATTTTTTAGCTCAAACATTATTAGACAACATTATATAATGAAATGACATAAAACGTAAATTATCAAGACCTACCCGAACTTGTTTGGCTAAACAGTGAGAATGATTTTTAAGGTTTGACATGAACAGGTTGTTTCTTAATGAAATCATCCCAAACGTCTAGCAGGTGCATGTCCGTAAGCCAGCATCAACGCATATTGAACACATTGCACGTCAGTGTTAAATTGCATTTAAACATTTCAATTCTTTTTGGTGTGCAAAGGTAACTGACAGTTAAATTAACAATAGGCAATATTGACTTTCCGTATTGTCAAATGGTAATTGCATAGATACAAACTGGATTCAATGTACTAGTACTGCAGCGACTTGATAAGACTTAGTACTTTCTCAAAGTACTATTTCAAAGTACCATGTTAAAGTACTATCACAAAGTACCATCTCAAAGTACTATCACAAAGTACCATCTAAAAGTACTTTCTCAAAGTACCATCTCGAAGTACTATCTCAAAGTACTATCACAAAGTATTATCTCAAAGTACTATCTCAAAGTATTATCTCAAATTTAACTGTTCATAAAGAATTGAATACATAATTTGATTAATGTCTATTGTATACATGCGTCGTATCAGTCATTTGCGACACGATGATTGTTTTTATATTTCTACACGTTAATAAAATGACAAGAAATTTAAAACATGAAATGCTATTTTTTTTTATTTAACAAGATTTATAAAACAAAAACTTAATTTTATTTCATTGACGATATTTAAGATTTGAGGGATTAAGTCGCGTCGTAGAATCTGGTGAAAGTTTAAGTCCAACAAGTCCATCTTCCTTTATTATGGCTTACCTGTCTTAAGTTGGGGAAAGTAAAGGCGGCTGGGCGTTGTGGCACTGCTAACCACACAATCCCTTCTTATGCCGAGGTTATAGAAACAGATGTATAACTTCATCATGACTTTACTTACTATGGTATAGACCTCATGTGGTGTAACATAAAACGATATTTAAGATTAATCAGGACGGACTACTTTCGCTGAGGAGGAATGACACAGACATACTAGGATACACTGACATAAACTAGCTGATTTCATAAACCCGGCGTTGCGCGGGATAATCTAGGTGCCAGGTGACATTCGGCTACTAATTATTTTAAACTTTTTTTAAAAATTATGATTGATCTCTTTGTTATGTACATACATGAAATAACGTAAAAATGTGAACAAAAATTGTAAACAAAATAGAAGAAAAATAACGAAATAACATAAAAACGTGAACAAAAATTGTAAACAAAATAGAAGAAAAAACAACGAAAAAATAAATAAATCGTTCATAAAACACACCAATATAGTTTAATAAGCAGTTTCTGCAAAATACTTTATTACAGTAAATTCAACAATATTTTAAGTCGATACAAAAATAATCATGATTGTGATAAGCATTTGGAAATAAATGTAAAGGAAAAGCATTCACTGAACTGTATGCAATAGTTCTCCAATTGTAACTATTAAGCGATATTAGAAGATTTATAACGTAAGAGTCAACAGAAATGTGTTCACTTTAAAACAAAAATTAAATATTTACACAATAAAAACACTACTTGATCAGTGTTTAGTTTAATTTCAATTATTTGACCCATGCGTCAAATTTAGTAACCGCTTTTTGCCTCAGCACAAAACAGATGTAATGCATTTTGCATCTAAAAACTTTTTTAATTTATTTGCAAGTTTATAATTGAATTTTTCAACGCCAGCAGGTATTACCAGGTATTTAAACAGGTTTCCAGGTATTTACAGAGGTTTGCAGGTATTTACACAGGTTTCCAGGTATTTACAGAGGGACCTCGCAAATAAACCCAATGTCATTGCGGCTATTGAAATGACATTCGGTGTCATCCATATAATAATCAAACTTCTTATTAAATGTCTGGCAATGCTGCATCCCGCCGTAGTTGTTCGGTTGGTTTTCATACCAAAATTTAGCCATTGGAGTTTTGGAGTATCGGTTGATCCATACACCATAGTGACCTTCGTCTGTACCCCCGGTCATGATGTAATTGAATTTCGAGCCTTTCGCGAGGCTAAAATTTCTAACGATATCGAACTCACTCATAGTGTCCAGCTCCACTAGGTACCCACCGTACAGTGCGCAGACCGACTCACCAAAGCTGGGGTAGTAGAAACTAGCCTCGCGAGACAGTAAATATATCTTTCCTTCAGATGGACCGGACACAACAAAGTATGCATCTCTGGCAGTTTCAAAGGCCGAGTTTAGTTTTTGTATAGTTGTATTCATCGCTGAGTTTTCTTTCTCTAGTCGAGAGATTTTGTCTTTGTTTATTTTAATATCTTTTGAAGTTTCTGCCTGAGTTGATTTTACACTCATAATTTCAACAAGAAACTGATTTCGTAAATCTGACACTTCCTTAATGTAATTGCATTTGATATTTTCACCTGTTGTAGTATGGAAGTATTTTAAAATTAATGCATACATGAAACTTAACTTTAAAAAAAAAGGATTTTTGGTTAACACAAAGCCCAACTTACGTCATGTACACATTTCTATAGCTAAGTGTACTTGTGGGATTTCACCAACGTTTACCAGGACCTGGAGATATTACCTTCGAGAATGGAACCCATTACTCTCAGATCGACAGTTAAGCGTCTACACAGCTTGGCCATCAACAATTTAATACTGTTTGTTAAGTAGGAAATTTTTTAAGAGGGAGTTGCCTTAAACAAGCATTAATATTAGTGCAATATTCTGCGTAAAGTCTTTTTTTAAAATAATTAATATGTATTTAATAATCTTCTTGAAAATAATTAAGCGCTCGACTGTCGACCGGAGGGTCCCGGCTTCGAATATCAGTGAAAATTTGGGATTTTTTCAGTTCCTGGTGAAAGTCTCCAAGTCCATCCAGCATTAAATGGGTACCTGACATTAAATGCCGATGTTATTGAAACATGAATTCTACACTTCTTCTGCCCCGACGAGCCCGTTGTGGCTTAGGGAACTTTAAGTCAATTTAATTAAGCTAAATTCTTCCTACAAGTAACGCGTACAGTTTGACTTTAGTAAAGTCAGAAGATGTAGATATTTTATTACCCTTAAAAAACATCAATCTTTTTTATTGTTTCGTTTCATCATATACAATGAGATTTGCAGTATTAAAAATAGAAATCATAAAATATTTTCTGTAAACAATTAATAATCTTAATGAAGCGGCGTTTATCGA
>JAGDYQ010000092.1:0-151743 GCA_021962125.1 Bulinus truncatus
AGATTTTTTACAACATTTTACTTCAGCGATAAATTTCTATACCTTATGTTTAATGTGTCGCGTTGTAACCTATATATTCTTGTAGAGGAAATCATTTCTACACAAATTCATTAATGGTTTTTCATCATTTTCTAGACGTTCTTTTTTTATTAAGTTTTTAGTGGGAAGGGGTGTAAAAATTACATGCTTTCTCCGATCGAAAAGTCGGCCTAAATGACCCTTTTGATGTCCGGTTTAAGCTGGCATTCTCAGCGTGGGATTACACCCCGTGTGGTATCAATGTAAAGGTCATCCTTCCCTCTATTGAATATCTGGAGTGATTCGCGTCAAACTTTTCCATTGCTCATAATAACAGGAGGCAGAAACCAGACCCCCTGTGTAAGGAATTTCTTTGTCAGAGCTACAGCTGGTGGTAAAATTGCATAACAGAGTTCACACGCTTGCGCAGTACTGTTGTTAGCCTTAGACACAGAACACAGCGTGTTGCTTCAAAATCAAACACATTTTACAAATTATTTAACATTTACGTTTAAAAATGATTTTTTTTTTCAATAAACAATATAAAAACTGATTATAATGAATTATTTCTAGTAGATTTACAGCGATGTAGTTATTTTCGATAAACATCGGCAGATTTATGACATCACTAAAATCCCCCCCTCCTCCGAGATGGGGCCATAGACTTAAAATACATTAAAGAGAATATATAAAATCTAAAATCATCACTTCAATTGCAGTTTGTTTGTTTTTGTTTTGTGAATGTGCTTATATTTCTGTTATTAATGGATGCGTGTTTTTGTGAGACTTAGTATTTCAATATGGATTACATTAATTATGATGACGCTATAAGAACATGTGAGTAGCTACATTTTCCATTTTAAAACATTGTTTGTGTCCCTATTATGTTTACTTTTAGTACTATAACTTGAATCATTTTTTCTAAATCACTATGATTTTATTGAGATTTATAATTTGTGTCCGGACCGTTTTATGGTCCAATATGGTGACCGATTTCAAAAGTTCGTTATTATATTAATCTTGGAAAAGAAATGAAGAAAGTATAGCCGATAGGAAGAGAAATGAACATTTATTATTATAAAGCTTAAATTCGGAAACATTAGCTGGCATGAGAAAACAGAAGGCCTAAACTACGACAAAGAAGGACATAAGCTCTGGGACATAGCCAAGTGCCTAAACCAAGAGGAAAACAGGGCAGCCCCAATTGTTTTAGAAACAGACAATAAGGAATTGAGGGGCAAAGAAGCTGCTCAAGAACTTATGACCAACTTCAAAAACGCAGGATCAATAAATATCAGCAAAGAACGGTCCAAAGACGTCAACGATGAGATCCTCAAAAATGAACAATCTGACCCACCACCCCGACATGAGTGCATGACTAAATCGCTCACGAAAAAAGAACTTGAAGATGCCCTAAAAACCCTGAAACCAAAACAGGCCCCAGGCCTAGACAAAAATCACAAATGCCATGCTTACCCGCTTAGGCCCAAAAACCAAAAAGAAACTATTACAGCTATTCAACACCAGCTGAAAAAAGGGGAAAATTCCAACCATCTGGAAAAAAGCTATCATGGTACTCATCCATAAAAAAGGGAAGCCCCCGAACAAAGCAGACAGCTACCGACCAATAAGCCTAACAAGCTGTATGCAAAATTAATAGAAAAAATTATTAGCAAAGGCTAACCTTGGTTTCTAGAATAACTAATAGTTCTACTAACCCAAGGAACAAAGGAGGGTTTCAGAGAAGTACAGATCTACAGAGAAGACCAAATATGCTTTCATCACACAAGAGATAGAAGGCAGTTCCAAGAAAAAACACACAACCATGGTATGGAGTGGACCTGGAAACTTTGATAAAGATGGGGAAGAAGGGCTAATTCTAAAATTAATATTAGAAATAATATCTCTAATGGATGCATCAAGCTGGATAAAAAGAATATGTATTAGAACTTGAAAAACCACTGTCCGCTTACGCATGGATACAGAAGCAACACTGAACTCTTAAAAACTGGCGTTCCCCAGGGAGGGTTCTGTCTCCCACACTCTTCCCCTGATGTATATAAAAACGACATAAAAGAAACCTTGCCCAGAAAAGTAAATGCAGCATGTATACAGATGACCTTGCCCTAATAAGTCACTGAAGAATACTAATTGGAACATCCCAAGCAATTTAGAACTTCAAGAGCACACTAAAACAGCTAGAAAAATGGACAGAGAGCTGGGAATGAAAGTCAAGCGAAAAACAAAACTCGTATACACAATCTTTACACTTTCAACAAAAGCAAAAAAATAAAGCTTACCTTAAAATTACCAGTTGAAATAGAAGCCAACAACCCCAGTCTACTTAGGTGTCACCTTCAACCCTAGACTCACATGGTCTAAACAAATAGAAGTAACTCAGTCCAAAGGGATAAAACGCATAAATCTAATGAAGAAACTAGCAGCTGGCACAGACTGGGAGCGAAGCATGTCTGTTCTAAAAAAACCTCACCATGATTACGTAAGACCCAGCCTGGAGTATGGAGCCACCTGCCTGGGGAACAGCAGCCAAAACAAGTTTAAAAAAACTGGACAAAGTTCAAAACATTGGGCTATGAATTATGACAGGAGGTATGAGGTCAACGCCAATCACAACCATGGAAAGTATAACATCTCTACAAACTACTGAAGAAAGAAGGGACAACAAAACACTCAATACATAAAAATTGTAACACTGGAAAACCACCCCCTTAACAAGAGAGTACAAAAGTCTAACTCTACTCAAAGATTGCAAAGATCAAACTTCATTACAGCAGCTAGAAAATTAAAACAAAAATACAACCTGGATACAGTCTCCCTAAAAAAAACAAAACCTTACAGTGACTTGCCCCCTTGGGACTCCTTCCGTCCAATAACCACGAGAGACTCCCTAGCTGGAATAAAGAAAAAATCTAAATATGATACTAACACTCTCTCTGCAACGGCAATGAATGAAATAAACAAACTCTACCCCAGTTCTCTATGGATAAGAGCATTCACAGATGGTTCCTCGCAAACAAACTGCCAAAATGGAGGTGCTGGAATCTATATAGAATGGCCAAATGGAGAAATAATAAAACATAGTATGCCCACTGAGAAAACTTCAGACTCTTTCAAAGCCGAAAAAGAAGCAATTGAAGAAGCCGTCAACATACTCACAAACTCCTCACCAAACAGCAACATAGTCATACTCACAGATGCCAAAAAAATTATACAGTCTCTGCAGGATCCTCACTACACTCAATTAACCCAGCTCAGAACAGCTCTACATAAATTGACCCAAAACTCAAAGGAAACAGTTCTGCAATGGATACCAGGACACACCAAGGTAGATGGCAATGAGATTGCTTACCAATTGGCAAAATCTGGCAGCAAAGAAATACAGGTGGATGTCCCTCTGGATGCGGAAGAAATGAAGGGCTGTATAGGTGAACGGATCCAGCAGGAATGGATGAGGAATCACCCAGATCATGACAAAAACGACCCCTATTATAATCTTCCCAGACAAGCTCAAAATATTATCTTCAGACTCAGAACTGGGCACAACAGACTAAGACAACACATGTTCCGAAGGCTAGGCATTGGAAACAGTGAGGACTGCCCATGTGGGATGTCTCCAGAGAATGCAGAACATGTTCTCCAAACATGCCCTTTACATGACACAGCTCGCAACAGGTTCTGGCCACAGATGACCTCCTTCAATAAAAAACTGGGAGCGAGACGGACCTGGATGCCACCGTGCTGTTCATCATAACAATAGGCCTGGTCGTTTGAAATCCTCCATAATCATATATCGAGAACAAAGAAGAAGAAGAAAAAGGAAACATTAGTTATAATTAGTTTTTTGTTTTTTCATTTGTAATGTGTAAGGTTTGAAAGTTGCATAACCAATTGGAAGGAATAAATTATATCGAATTTATATATTTTTATCATCTTTACTATAAAGTCAACATACATAAAATATATATCATAAGAAAGATTGTTTAATTTCTGACATGTTGATATATAGATCATACTATTTAAGATTGTAGTTGATAAATAGTTGCACAATAAGTAAAGTCTATATAAACAGCCCACACGCAGGTCCTCCATTAAAAATAGTGATTATTTTCAATTCATAACAACTTGATCAAATCTTGATCAATTTTTTGTAATTCTTACACTGTTGTAAAGGAAATTGAATAATGTTTATTTTATCTTCATATACCTATAGGCTATTTTTATAATCTCCAGATAAAATTTTCAGTTGAAAATAGGGTTTAAAAAATCAAAATTGAAAAAAAAATCGTCATACTTTTCTGAATAATAACTTTTTAAATATCAATTGTATAACTTTAATTCTTTCACAGAATGAAAGATAATTAATTTCTTTGTAATAAAATGTATACTTTTAAAGAACTATCTCTATTACTTTAAAAGTTACATGCATTTTTGTGCACCCACCTGTTTTTCCCCCAAACTTTTTGCTCAAGCCCAAAAACCCTCAGTAATTGCAGGGTATCTCTAGTTTTTCCCCTAAGGAACCAATGGGTTAAAGAGTTGTTTTTAAAATATAAAACATAATCATAATTCCCCGCTAACTATACTTAGTGATCAATAGTGCCATCCATCCATCCATGAAGCGTGGGTGTAAAATGTTTCTAGTCAATGTATATTGCACTAGCATAACTACATACAGTTCTTAGGCTTTTAATGTTCAGAAAAAACAAAGATACAATTAATAGTTAATAAATTTAAAAATAGTTGTGTTTTAAAACTACTGAAATAATATCGTATTAAAATTTTGGAGAATCAATCTTAGAAAATATTAATGATAAACCTCTGTTAGCTGTGTTGTCATGTAATGACAGCAGAAAAAAATTCTTTTTTAATATAAAAAGAAAAAGTAGATATTAAATGCATTATAATGTATAAATAATCAAAAATAAGTGGTGAAAAAATTTGAACCTTTTGTCTTAAATGGCACTCAATATGTACAGGTTTGAAGTTAAAATATTGTCATATCACTAGTGATCTGTTTTTTTTATATTTTACATCTATTATTTTTGTTCATAATTAAAACATTTAAGTTATCTTTAACAAATTCTTCATATTTTTATTGATATATTTGCTAATTTTTGTACTTTGAATGTCATTGTATAATTCTGACTTTTTAAGTTTGGAAAGAACTTAAAAAAGAACAATGGCAATTGGCTGAATTGCTGGCTGAATTGCTGTGCGTGCGTACATTTATAGACGGATCCCGAAAAAAAATTATCCATTCGACTCCCATGTAAAAATGTTTTTAATTAGAAGATGGTATATTTCGCTTATTAAAAGAAAGATTACATAAGCCATAATCTACATTTAAAAAAAAAGTTTATGTGGGATATATCCCCATTCCAACTATTGATAGTCATTTAAAAATGACCAACACACAATTTGTTAATTCTGAGGAAAAGCTACTGCATTGCTAGTATAAAAGAAAACATATTTGAGTGTAAATGAATAGGCCATTAAGAGTAATGTAAAGGCAAAGTCTACTTTCTAACAAATACCTTATTTATAACAAGAATGGTGCAAATAACAAATGAATGAGGTTGACTTGGCCGAAAAGACGCTATAAAATCGCCATCTTGACAGTAGCCTCCATCTGATTAAAATTGCCAGCTTGTCACTTTAACCCTAGAAATTGATTGTGCCATAAAAATGATTGAATATTATAATTACTTAATTTATAACGAATACAAACTTTGCACCATTTATTTGATTGTATATTTTATATTTAATTTAGGTCCAACTGCAGATGAGCTTAACATATATTAGTTTTTTCATTCTACAGTAGAAAGTATTTTATTTGATCTCAAAATGCGAAATAAAAAATTATTGTCACGTGACAATAAGGCACGCTACAACCAATGGAGTGTTAAATAATGCAATTAAAAATACGTCACTACTTTAAATTGCCCGTATCTGATCCGGCCGGCATACCCCATGTAATATATTCTTGTCTGTTCCCTTAAAATATGTGGGGCTTACCAGCAAATTTAATGGATGTCAATTTTGATTTCTTCATTCTTTTTGTACTTTAGGCCTAATATTGTAAAGGTGTACACCATTTGGGCTACGACTTTATGTTACACTTACAGCCTGGCGCCCGTAATTCATACGGGAATACTCCTTTCGAGCCACTGACAACACATCCTCTCCAGCTGGTTCCATCTTATGATGTCGGCTCCATGTGTTTCTTGTTTATCTTTCCTTACCTTTTCCTTGAGGTCTTATTAGGGGATGGTCATTGCCTTGAATCGGGGCGAACGCCCCAGTCCCCCGCCCCTTAAGGAAGTTAAAATTGGTTCTAGGGCCCGCAAAACGACACTCTAACTAGTTAGATGGTCACATTTGCATAACTAGCTAGATGTACTTATGCAAATGTGACCAACCGTCCCTCTTTATGTAAGACTGTCTTCCTTTTTTAGGTTCTGTTCTCCCTAGCAAAGAGTTCCTCCTTTTAAATATATAAAGAATAATTTGAAAAACTCCCGAATTGACCAATGACAACTCCATTCATTAGGTGTGATATGGTCATATTTGTACACTATTAAATGTAAGTTGCTCAGTAGCATTCTTACATTATCTCTATACTTATAAGAGGCATTTGCTGTCTGTCTGTTCCCTTATAACTCAAGATCCAGACAACCAAATAACGTGAAATTTGTTACACATACACATAATTACATGGGGAAGGTTATAGGACAGGTTTCGTTTCATCTCGATGGGTAGTTTAATTGTAATTAATTTTTTTTTATTTTAGTATTTTACTATATTAAAGTAATCTCGACGGCGCCATAAATAAAATTCCTCTGTGACGTCATTTCCCGATGATCGAATAGAACTTGCGCGCTGGTGCTGTATCGAGTCTTTGTGCTGCGAAGAATTGTTGTTTTTTCATGCTCCCTGATATGTACAGTTTGAGGAAGGTAAAGAAAGGAATGAAGAAGGATTTTAGAAGAAGTGTGAAGCCATAATAATAAGTATATATATATATATATATATATATATATATATATATATATATAGGGAGAGAGAGAGAGGGAGGGAGGGAGAGATATGAAAGGAGGGAGGGGGGTGGACAGGGGGGAGAGAAGATGGGAGAGGGAGCAGGGGGGAGGGAGATGTGAGAGGGAGCAGGGGGAGAGGGAGAGAGAAAAGAAGGGAGGGAGAGAGGGGGTAGGGAGGGAGATAGAGGGGAGGGAGGGAGATGGTGGGAGAGAGGGAGAGAGAGAAAGAGTGAGGGGGCAGGGAGGGAGAGAGAGGGAATGAGTCAGGGAGGAAGGGGGGAGAGAGAGAGGGAGGGAAAGGGAGAGAGGGGGAGGGAGGGAGGGAGAGAGAGGGTAGGGAGAAAACAGAAGGTAAACAGAAAACCTTATTTTAAACCCGGGCAAAGCCGGGTACTTGCAACTAGTACAATATAACAAGTCTTTCTAAACAGGACATATCTCATTATAGTATATGCTGTTTTGTTGTTTTAATGAATAAAACAATGTGTTTCATTTTTTTCTCCAAGTTTTATGTAAAAAAAATCGATTTATATTTTTCATACTTTTCAAATTTAAAAAAAAATAGTCACCTAATAACAGTTGCCATAGATTTACAGAGGAATGCTGTTCCGGGTTTGTTTTCTGTGTGCCTGTGATTCTTTACTTTACTAGTGCTGTAGCCTCCTTTCGTTCTATTATTGTATATATATATATATATATATGGACCTCTTCACTAACAGTATATTAACAAAAGCACTTGATGATGGCTATGTTTATTACACAACAAAGTCAAGCAGCATTATATATAATCCAATAGCAGTGGCAGTTACAACAGCACCGTAGCGTGAAAATTCTACAGCAGGGGCCAGGCATTCTACAGCAGGGGCCAGGCATTCTACAGCATGGTCCAGGGCCAGGCAATAGCAGGGAGGGAGCAGGTAATACATTTTACTAAGTAGAACAAATAAGCATCAGGCACCAGACAAAACACAGGGGTGCGCCCCCCCCACCCCGCACGCTACGGGCCTGAGTTACAACTTCCAGGGATTTCACTAAATCCAATAACTTCACTATAAGTTAAAAGCTACCCATGACCGCTCTATCTAAAAATTTTCTCTCCCCATCTACACTCTACGTCAACTTAGGTGGACTCCTTCATACTCCTACGTCCACTGTCTACGACTGTCTCAGTCTAACTCTCGTTCTCTCTCTCTACCAACCACTGAGCTTATATTTAAATATAGAGCTCAGTGATACCAACTGTTCATTAAAACTCTCCCATAAGGCTTAGGGCACCCACTGGTTTGATTGATTTGTTAAATTAACCATTATAAGGTTAGTGACTTCATTTAAGCTCAGCTACTTTGGTACAAACAAATTTTGTTGAACTCATTTAGATTTGTAGTCTGTAATTGATCCCCCACCTATTGACACCAAAGTTGATGTATTTCATTTTAAATGCAAAATACCAAATTTCTCCAGACTTGGTCACTAGCATGGTAAAGAATCTCATTTGTAGACCTATCTCATGCAAAGGCACACTCCACATAACACCAGCAGACATCTCAAGGTCTCTCCACAACATATCAGCAGACATCTCATGGTCTCTCCACAAAATAACATTAACAGACATCTCATGGTTTACCCACAACATAACATGAGCAGTTATTATAGTTTGCCAGAAGCCACCCATAACAGAAAGCCCCTACCTAAATAAACCCATATATATTCTGATGTTACTTCACCATGGAAAGCAGTCATACATATTTCTTATGTTCATACTTAAATGATTAAAAACATGTTTAAAGGTGAATAACTTAGGAATGAAATTGAAAGGGCAGGAATTTATTTTAATGGAAAAATGAATAAGACATGGCATAAGTTGGTCCAGCCACCCAGTGCATTATTGTACACTGGGTAAGTGTTAATTTAAGTACAAATATCTTAGTGTGCTGCACTTTCAGATCAACAATGGCACCCCCCTCCCCAAAACCATAAATAGGGAAAGGCAGTCAGGTGGATAACCATTTGCTGCCAGCAATAGGTAGCATTTTTATAATTTGTTTGACACAAGAATTGGGCAGCATTTTCTGAGTCCACCCCATGCGCCAAAGACATGAGTTGCGCTCAACCCTTGCTTAGCTTATTTATATTATTGAGCTTACTTATATATACTATATAGTATATTGTGGAGAGCAAGCTCAGTTGACAATTACTAACAATTCAAGTATCTAGTTATAATTAAAGAGAGACCATTACACTGAGCTACTGAAGTCTGTGTGGACAAGAGAAGAATCCTACCGTTGGGAAACTGTTCTGAAAGAAATGATCTAGTTAAAAGGAGGTCAACTCGCAAGACATTCGAAGCCTACAGGCAGGAAAATTATTCTTTGAATCGAAACCCCTTAAACATTTTATGGGAATGCACCCAAGCCATTAGCAACATCATTGTCTGAAAAAAGGAGGGGTTAGCTGTGTTACTTAAGTTATAGGTCTGACTGGCAAGACACATGCCCTGGAGTGGATAAGCAACAAGTCTCATAGACCTTTGCAGCTAAAATTAAGTTTCATCTCTTTATAAATATAAATGTGGACCTCTGTATGTATCTATCTGTCCACACACTGAAAATACAACTTCTCTATTGTGGGTGAACATCATTATACTACACAATTATCATTCAAATGAAAAAAAATAAAAAAATAAAAATATACAAAATATTATTTATTGGGATCAATAATAATTTACTGCACCAAATGAAGATTTTATTTTTCTTTAACATAAAGTGTACATTCTTTTCAATGCAAAAGAAGTGCACGACAAATTTGCATCAATGTTACAGTTAATGTTATTTGATTTATTCTTCATAGCATTGATTTTGTAACAGAGTAGATCTATTTTGGATTGCTTGACTCAAATCTAAAATTATTCAACTATTTTCCTATCTAAACTATCAATGAAAATAGCATGAAAATGTTAAATTTACTTATTCACTTTAGGTAAGATTACAAGTAATATCGATTTCTTCAAAATTACTTAATGTCCACAATTAGTTAGGTAAGCACACACATATATAGTAAATATAACCTAATATACTGAAAACAAATATTTTTTTTGGCACATAAATTTTAAGCAAGTAAAAAATTCCTCTGCCAAAGTTTGAAATATTCCTTTTAATTGCCAGTCACTGTCAAATTAGTTAAGTTAGATGCCTCAGAAAACTTGTAAGTTTCAACATTAATACATGTTTTTTTTACATGTATAACATTAACAATATACAATAGAAACATATCTAATTCAACTGTACACTGTATGACAGAATGTCTACAGCAGTGGCGCACCAATAAGAACAGAACTGAAGCCTCTAATTACGGTTGTATATTTTCACATTTCTATCCTGTAGGGTCACAATAACATTTGAATTTATGGAGTGAAATTTTTTTTTTAAAAAGTTCCCATTTTCTTACCTACAGCTGCATGAAGCTGAAGGGTGTGCATCACTGGTCTAGAATAAACTAGGATTTTAAAAAATACAATGTTCATTCATTATTACATACTTTTTTTAAAGATATATTTCATCTTTAAACTGTAAGAATTTCATATCCTTCCTTCGTGATTAAAATTGTGTGTTCAAACTGTGCTGATCTACTCCCGTCTTGCGTGACAACTGTCCAACCATCTTCTTGAATTTGTATTTCAGGATTTCCATCACATAATATTGGCTCTGAAGATATAAGAAATTCAACTTTAAAAGTAAACAGCACATTAATTTGATTCAATAAAAAAATTAAATATAATCCAAGATTTGATAACAGTTTTGCATAGTGTTGGTTCAAGCTGATCTGGTTTTAAAACTTTTATATACATGTATATATTACAGCCTATATGCACAATCCAGCAAATGAGAAAACCGTCTGAGTGCGATTGGCTAAAGCTTAAAGTGACGATGTGAAAAGTATCGTATGAAAGAGATAACATTAATTACAAATTTGCTGAGTGGGGGAAAACATATATGCAAAAATAAATTTATACAAACAAACTGACCATTATATGTGAATTAATTCCACCTTTTTTAATAAACTTCTTAAGAGAAACCTATTTCAGATTATATGATTTCTGGTTTTTACATTATTTTGAGTGTTGTATTTATTTTAAAATGAGATAAATTATGCTTAAAAACAACTTTTTATGCTTAAATTTTGAAGGAATACACTAAGCAGTCTAAATTTTTTATGTCTTAAAAATTTGTTAATGCAGTTAGATGTTCATTTTAACTTGAAGTTGAGCCATTTTCAGAAAATTACAGAACATATCCGCTTTTTAAAAAGGGGAATATAGTCTTTTTTATCCAAATTTTATTTATGCTGTATTTTTGTAATACATACCATACCAGCTGCATAAATTGGGACCTGACAGTTTATATAATAAAGAGAATAATTAGTTATTTAATCTCTTCACTTCTTATTGGCTACTTGAAAACTAATATTTAGTTTTGATAGAGATGATAAAATAAAAATTTAAAAGCAAAGTTTAATTACAAATTTTGTAAAATAGCAATCAGATGTCATTTTTAGTTTTTTTGGATTTCAGTTTATCATCTAGTGTGGCTTCATATTTTTAATAAAATAAAAAAAAATCTACACACACAAATGGTCATTACACTTCTTACTGATTCATTTACTAAATACAGAGATATGATGATAGAGTTGTATAACACACACAAAAAAAAAGGGAGTTAAAAATAGATACCTATAGTAAAGGTCATCCCTTCAAGCATTCTGTCATCTCCAACCATATCACAAGCTGTAAAAAGTTCAATGATGAATTGTACAGAGCAAATAAAATATCATATACATAAAACCCCCTGGTCACACTTCCTGCATTAATATTAATATCTAATGAATTAGTGAATTAATTAGTTTAAAATACTATTATGTGAATGTTAACTTAGTGAGATATAGTGTATATACATGTACAACTAACAATTAGGTTTCATTATACATATAATTTTGATATCATGCCTAATAAAAAATTGTTTTTTTTTTTATATGATACTGTATTGTTTTAAAGATTTCATTTCTTGAATACTTTTTATTATGTTCTTTTTCATTACTATGTCTGCCTGTTGAATTAACTAAGAGAACTCATTACAGTAAATATCAAACAGATTTAGTCTGATATCTAATTATCATCCTATTGGTATCATTTAGAAACAATGATATATGCTTTGGCTGGCATAATCATCAGTTAATTTTGATTTCATTTACTTTAGCAACAAATAAAAATAAACTAAGAAATAAAGTAAAGTAAAGTTCCCTTAGCTCTAACAGGCCATCGGGGGCAGATGAAGTGTAGAATTCATCTGTTTCTATAACCTCGGCATATAAAGGGATTGTGTGGTTGGTAGGGGTGTGCCGGAATCCGGTCCGGAATCCGGTTCCGCCACTCTCAGTGTTGGGGACAAAAAAAATTTCTCTGCAGAGTCGGGGATACAGGGATGAAACTAGCTAAAGTAGAGTCTGGACGGGATATCTCTGCAGTGGTCGAGCCCCCATTGTAGAAAAGTGCAGTGTGTCTGTAACAACAGTAAATATATACCAGAGTCTTGCATATTGGCCACTGGTTTTCAACATTATTTTGTCCTTTGAAAGAATGTTACATCAATGTCTTTAATAACAAAAACATCTTTATCTTCTTTAATTTTTTTTTTGCTTTCTAACTTCTAAAATCAACTTAATATTTATATATAAAGCAGTTATTATTACTGGTGGTAATACTTTTGGAAATTAAAATAATATTTAATGATATAATAAATGGAGTGTAATTCATTTGGCTGAAAATGACATCTGGTAAAGAATTAACTTGACTTTAATGATAAAATGATGACAGAAACAATGTGTGTATAAAACTAATTAAAGGTAGTGGTGAATTTGACACTAGTAACAATAGCGTCAAAACAGAATAATGTTAAAATTACATTTTTTTCTAAATGAAATCAGCCTAGTGGTTGTTTAGGTGAAGAAAGTTAGTATTTGTAATACTTAATTTATGCTCTGATTTCTGCACTATATAAGATAATTCTTTAGTCAGATAGTTTGTATTTATTTGTACACTAAGTTGAACTTATCCTTAAAATACATAATCGTCTAACCCGTGGCTCTCTTTTCATGTAGTTTTCATTTCCAAAGGTGTGCGTTGTAACCATGTATTGTAACCGTGTATGATGAGGTGCAGAAGGGATAATAAAGAATTATACGAAATATCGCAATAGAAAAGAACATGGGCCTATTGCCATGGAATAAGAATACGATATGAAACAGAATATGATATGAACAGAAATAACAAAGAAATGTATGAAATACTGAAATAGAAAATAACATTTATTTTATTAAACGAAATATCCTTAAATACAACGCATACACGGCACGATATGAAAACTACCCTAGCTCGGGGAACTCCAAAACTGAGAATTTTCGCATCCGTCAGTCTCCTTCAAGCTAATGGTCAAAGGGATACAACTCAATTACAGTGTAAGAAGTCGACTAATCACTGTTTAGTTAACTTGTATGCTCGGCTAAAAATAGTTCGAGGAATTCCAAAACTGGAAATTTTCGCATCCGTCATAATGTGTAGAACAGTAAATAAACCATCTACTAAACAAGTAGCATCCTTTAACTGGTGGCCACTCACTGTACGTCTTTTTTTTAAATACGTCATGTTGAAAATGATAAATTATAAAATAAAGAACTGTTGGGAAAGAGTCCTTTACAAATATTATGAATGAATTAAGATTACTCAATGATATTGTATTGTATGGAGTTGGATGTTAGATCAAAGTTTAATAGTCGGTTGTTTTTGTTAAGATTCTATGGCTTGAGTACGCCCATAATGAGGATTATTTTCTTTAGGATGAACTATATAAAATATGAACTTTATTTTGTATAATTAGTGTCCCTATACTTAATGTATTTTGGCTACAATAGTCTGTTCATGTTCTTTGGGGCCACTTCGAGTACATATTATATAGATATGCTATTTTTTATATTTTATTGTTAAAGCGTGTATAAATAACCATATTCTACTCCAAATGCGTGCCTACTAGCCGGTCCGGGTACCGCCTTATTTTTTAGTTTAGAAAGCAAGGCATACTTAAAGTCTGAAACTATACAAAATGTTTGATAATGAGTTTTTTTTTTTACATCTTAGATTGCTTTTATTGTAAGTTATATAGTTCATGGTTATTTTTTATTGAAACATTTATAGCATAATTCACAACATTAGACACAGGAAAGATAACAGTAAACATTGCTTGTTTTTTTTTTTATTACTTTCCAGTAGCTTATTGAATAGCAATATAAAACATAAATAAATATTTTTCACCATTAAAACAGCCAATTAAAATAGATGACAATGTTGCGCTTTTGGTACTGAAGGAAGACATATTAAAATATTGCAAAACCATATCACTGCATTGATCAAGAATAATGGTAAGGGCCTCAACAATTCCCCAACAAGATTGCATTTCAAAAAATATTTTTACGGATTTTTTTTTAAGTTAAATTTAACAAAATTCAATTTCAAAAAGTCACAAGCCTAATAATTCAATTATTATTAATTTTACCGTAGTAAAAAATTATTATTGGGAGGAACCGCATACAATAAACATGAAAAAAACTTTTATAAACTCTGGTTTATGTTGTTCTAAGACATTGACTTATTGTAAGTGCAGAAGTTGATAACAAAATTATGTCGGAAAAACTGACAAAAACATTTTAAGACATAGGGCTAAACGAACTTTTTTTACACCTCCTAACATTTTTTTAAAAACCTCATAAAAAATAAAAATTATGAATTTTCTTCATTAATAACAAAATGACATCATTCCATCTTTTTTTAATACTTTTCAATGCTTTGTAATATCAGAAACTATTGAGAATTGGAAATACTTGCACATTACATGTATTTACATATCATT
Organism: Bulinus truncatus; assembly: GCA_021962125.1. Taxonomy (NCBI): domain Eukaryota; kingdom Metazoa; phylum Mollusca; class Gastropoda; family Planorbidae; genus Bulinus; species Bulinus truncatus. Next base: position 15,029 of record JAGDYQ010000092.1, read on the forward strand.
TGTAGTAATTATCTGATGCTTCACATATATAATCTATTAATTGTTCTTAGTTTTACTTAAAGGATTTTTGTTACCTTTAAGACTTTCTTTAAATTAGAAATCAACTATGGAGCCAAAAAATCACTGATTGCTGGGTTAAATTACTAAATAAAAAATTGCTTGAAAAATAAAAAATTTGAAAGTTTTTTAATTTAGTTTTAGTGTGGATGCCTCCTCTTAAAACTTACATATGAAAATTTTTTAAAAACAAAAGTTAAATAAACAAACATGACTTGTAAAATGTACCTGATTCTGCATAATGGCAGCTTGTTGAACTGAAATGATTGTCAATATGAATTGTCAATTTAAAAAGTGTAAATAGAAGGTTTGAAAAATGTGACAAAAATGTTTTTCATAAGAATAGGGGAAAATTAATTAGTAGCAAATTGATGGTAAGATTTTGATTTCTTTAATTAAAATTCTGTATGCATATTGTTATTTACATTACTCAAAAAATAAACCACTGAAAAAATATTCTTCAAAATTTAAAAAAAATGCAAGCAACTTGATATGAAATACAACACAAAATATCAACAAGTATTTAATGAATTTTATGACAAAAGAATTTTCAAATTTTAAAGTTGTTACTGAGAAAAAAGATAGGCCTACTTTTGTAAATTTTTTTAATTATAATCACAACATTTGATTAATGTATTTCAGATTAGCCTGGTTCTCAGACTAGCCTGGTTCTCAGACTAGCCTGGTTCTCGGACTAGCCTGAGCTCGGATAGCCTGGACTTCTAGCCTGGAGCCCTCGTAATTAGCCTGGTTCTCAGACCATGGACTAGCCTGGTCTCGGCTAGCCTGGTTCTCAGACTAGCCTATTCTCAGGCTGGTTCTCAGACTAGCCTGGTTCTCAGACTTGTGGCAGACTAGCCTGGTTCTCAGACTTGTGCAATGATAATAAGAAACCTGTTAACTTACAAGTAAAGAATTTAACTAGATAAACAAATGGCTAAATTTAAATTTATTTATTCTAGACTAAATCAGCACTGTATTATTGCATTGATACAGTTGAATTAAGATATTGGTTTACATTATATAGATGCTTACTGATGTGTTTTTTTGATATGGTTGAATTAAAATATTACACTAGATGCTTATTGATGCTATTTATTTAATACAGTTGAATTAAAATATTTGTTTACACTGGATTCTTACTGATGCGTTTGTATTTGATACGGATGATTTAAATATTGGTTTACACCTGATGCTTATTGATGCTATTGTATTTAATACAGTTGAATTTAAAAGTTGCTAACATTGGCTGCTTAAATTTACTGGCCTTGTAACAATTTTACTGTAACATACTACAAAGCTCTTTACACACAATAAAATAAATATAAATCAGACTACATTAAAACATGTATCAGATCATAATGCTCATGAAATTGAGAAATATTTTTAATCTCATAAGTATAGGAATGGAATAGAGCAAATTATAATGTCAAAATTTATAATATACAAATCAACAACGAAAAATGAGACTGTAATATTTTAGTGTAAATTCAATATCACAATATGATTCAAAATAATCACTTCATGACTATAACAGACGATGCAACACATACATCATTTAGTGCAGAGATTAATGGAGAAAAAATTGAACCTGTAGAATATTAACTAATGCTCTCTTTAATTTAATTTTGAATTCAAATTTTATTTAAAAATGTAACAATCATTAAATCTGCACTATATCAACTTTTTCAATAAACCAAATAGGAAAAACCTAAAGGAAAACTAAAAGATATTAAAATCATTTTTGCCATTTTTATAAATAGTACTTCAGGGGAAAATATTTTAAAAATTGATAAAATATTCTAATTTGTTTTTTAAACTATTTTTTCTAACCTAAATTGATTTTAAAAAAATTAAAATAGCTTCATATGTTGGCAGATAAAAACAAAATGATAAGTGCCACAAGTATAACTATAAAAAAATCCAGCAAAAAATTATACAATCATGATTGAAAAGGAGAAATGAAGTAAAGCAATTTAGTTTTTATTCATTAAATAAAAAGATAACAGTTTAATGACAAAAAATTTATACCAACATAATTTTAAAAGTTAGGACTAATTTTGAAAAGTTAAAAAAAAAGTGAGGACTATTAATTTTTTGTGTAAATAAAATTCAACCAAATCTACTCTGAAAAAAAAATTAAAAATCTTTTTTTCAAAAAATAATTATGTTATATCTTGTTTATATTTTTTTTGCTTTTCTTTTTTTTTTAAAGAAATGTTTTAATGGCTTTCAGTTAAATTTCATGCCAATCACTTTGGATGATTCAATTATTTGTTAATACTTTCTTGAATTCTTATATGTACATTTGTGAAAGCAGTATAGATATAATATTGTTGATCAGTATTACTGCTTAAATATCTACAAAGGAGTTATCCACCTTGTCTACTGACTCTTCTGTATCCTAATAAGCTCGTCTGCTTGACTATCAACCACAGAGAGTGAGATGCCGAACTGAGCAGCGTAATAGGTCAGCATGACAATCTGGTGGGCAAATGACACAGAAAATGCAAACATGTTGACTGCTATAACTGCATCGGAGGTGAGGAAGCACACAGCACCAGCGCAGCCACACAGTTTGGTCCATGTCCAGAGGTCATCATAGATCTGGACACGGGCGACAGCACGCCAGGCCATTGTACAAATCAGGGTGATGTAGAATGGAGCTAGGTAGACCAACACGCCAGTCAGGTAAGACTGCAAGTACCCGTACAGAGGCCAATTAACACAAACACTGAACCTGCATAGGGCTTAAACGGTCTCCAACCAAAAGCTCTGGCGTAACTTGTCTGGGCAACAGCAAAACACAGCAGACCCATCTCTAGATTCATGTAAGAGTGCTTCCAGACAAGAAAGGCATCTCCTATGACAGAGAATATAAGCCCAACAAGGATACGTCTAGAGTACCTGTAGCACTCGTCAAAGCTCATCCCATGCAGGAGAACAAAGACGATGAGAGAGACAACAGGGAGGCACTTGATGATGCAGAAGAAGATGGACTGTTTCTCCTCCAGGCCAAACAGAACAAAAAATATGGCCACTGTCTTGAAGAAGGGGACAAGCTTGGGACCAACACTCTTCAGCTGTGGAAGAGAAAAAAACTCAATTGTTAACTGCATATTTAAATTACTTGTGTTTTATGATTTTAAATTTATATAAAATCAAGTTTGAATTATGTTTTTTTTATTAAAAATGACTTTAAAAAAAAAAAGTTGTTAATTGAAAAAATGAACAATGAATAAGTATGTTACAATTCACTTTATTTTCCTCTTTTAAACTTTAACCATAGTATGCCACAACCACTATTGAAGAAAAATAAACTGTTATGTTGGCATGTAAAAAAATAGGCTTGGGAATTAACTTTCAGTGGAAAAAGAGGTCATTAACAATTAATGGTCATAGTTATTACATCCCCTATCTCTCCCAGAAACCTTTTTAACAAATGAGAAAATATAATTTGTTTTAATGATTATGAATATAAGGTGTGTCTAGTATATAGTTGATACAATAAACGCAAAAAGCATAACAATATGGTTGAATCTTACGTTTAAACCAACGTTATTTTGGTAGTTTGTTGTTTTCAAAATAATGTTTTGTCATAACTATAACAATACCACATACTATTGGGCGATAACAATTGACCTAATCTTCCTCCCCCACCCCAATTAAAAATAATATCCTTTTGGTTATTAACAACGAATTGATGTAGAAGTAGTAGTTACTATGACTGGCAGGAATACATAAAAATACACAATGACAACGGCCCTCTGGAATATAATGTCAGCTGTGTAGGCCTGACTGTCAGCTATGTAGGCCTGTCAGCTATGTAGGCCTGACTATCAGCTATGTATACATGACTGTCAACTATGTAGGTCTGACTATCAGCTGTGTAGGCCTGCCTATCAGCTATGTATACATGACTGTCAACTATGTAGGCCTGCCTATCAGCTATGTATACATGACTGTCAACTATGTAGGCCTGACTATCAGCTGTGTAGGCCTGTCTATCAGCTTGTGTATACCTGACTATCAGCTATGTAGGCCTGTCTGTCAGCTGTGTAGATCTGACTGTCAGCTGGGTAGGCCTGTCTGTCAGCTGTCTGGAGGTCACCGACAAGTTCACATACCTGGGCTCCACCATCACCAGCAGTCTGTCCCTGATGACGAGATCGACAAGAGGCTGCCAAAGCAACCAGCGTAATGGCCAGACTAAGCAAACGAGTATGGACTAACAACCATTTGACACTGAATACCAAGCTCAAGGTATGTCAGGCATGTATTCTCAGCACTCTTTTGTATGGCAGTGAAACCTGGACTACCTATACCAAACAGGAAAATCGACTCGAGAGCTTCCACCTCCGCTGTCTCCGACGCATCCTTGGCATCAGATGGCAGGACAAAATTACCAACACTGCTGTACTCAAACAAGCCAGCTCACTGAGCATACATCTCCTTCTGTGCCAAAGACGTCTACGCTGGCTGGGTCATGTGCATCGAATGCAAGATGGACGTACCAAACATCCTATATGGCGAGCTTGCCACTGGGCATCTCCCTGTTGGTTGCCCGCAACTGCGCTTCAAGGATGTCTGCAAACGCGGATCAAACTGACCGGCATCAGCCTTGACACTGTGGGAACAGCTCGCCGACGACCGGAGTGGGTGGCGACAGGCTGTTCACAAAGGCATCCTTAATGGTGAACATTAGGGAACCAACAGCAGGAGACCAAAAGACAGAGAAGGAAGATCGCACGGCAGAAACAGGCCCTCGGTCCTCCATCCAGCTTCATTTGTGGCCACTGCGGAAGAGTCTGTCAGTCCAGGATCGGTCTGCTGAGCCATTCAAGAACCTGCTCTCAAAACACGACTAGATGACTAGGTAGAGCGCTACCATCATCTTTCGAGATGGACGGTTTGCCTACAGCGTATACCTGACTTTCATGTAGGCCTGCCTATCAGCTATGTAGGCCTGTCTGTCAGCTGTGTAGGCCTGACTGTCAGCTGTGTAGGCCTGACTGTCAGCTGTGTAGGCCTGACTGTCAGCTATGTAGGCCTGTCTGTCAGCTGTAGGCCTGACTGTCAGCTGTGTAGGCCTGACTGTCAGCTATGTAGGCCTGTCAGCTATGTATGCCTGTCTGTCAGCTGAGTAGGCCTGTCTGTCAGCTGTGTAGGTCTGTCAGCTGAGTAGGCCTGTCTGTCAGCTGTGTAGGTCTGTCAGCTGTGTAGGCCTGACTGTCAGCTGTGTAGGCCTGTCTGTCAGCTGTGTAGGCCTGTCAGCTGTGTAGGCCTGACTGTCAGCTGTGTAGGCCTGTCTGTCAGCTATGGGTGACTGTCAGCTATGTAGGCCTGTCTGACAGCTGTATAGGCCTGTCAGCTATGTAGGCCTGTCTGTCAGCTGTGTAGCCTGTCTGTTAGCACATATACATGACTGTCAACTATGTAGGCATGACTATCAGCTATGTAGGCCTGTCTGTCAGCTATGTAGGCCTGTCAGCTGTGTAGGCCTGTCAGCTATGTATGCCTGTCTGTCAGCTGTGTAGGCCTGACTGTCAGCTGTGTAGGCCTGACTGTCAGCTGTAGGCCTGACTGTCAGCTGTGTAGGCCTGACTGTCTGAGTAGGCCTGTCTGTCAGCTGTGTAACTGTCAGCTGTGTAGGCCTGACTGTCAGCTGTGTAGGCCTGTCACAGCTGTGTAGGTCTGTCAGCTGTGTAGGCCTGACTGTCAGCTGTGTAGGCCTGTCTGTCAGCTATGTAGGACTGTCAGCTATGTAGGCCTGTCTGTCAGCTGTGTAGGCCTGTCAGCTATGTAGGCCTGTCTGTCAGCTGTAGGCCTGTCTGTTAGCTATATATACATGACTGTCAATATGTAGGCCTGACTATCAGCTATGTAGGCCTGTCTGTCAGCTATGTAGGCCTGTCAGCTGTGTAGGCTTGTCAGCTATGTGCCTGTCTGTTAGCTGTGTAGGCCTGTCTGTCAGCAATGTAGGCCAGTCAGGCTATGACTCGTGGGCCACGAACCAGAGGCCTAGCCTAGCCCCACTCCTCAGAACTGAGTGTAGCTGATGGCTAGAGATTAAATTATAAAAATGAATGCTTATAGTTGTGTCTACTAATGTACAATATAAAGTAAGAGCAGTTCGCTCTCTTCATAACAAGAATGAAATCAACAGAGTGAGACAGAAAAGAACTTTTCCACTTTGATTACTTTCAATGTATCAATGATGTCAGCCTTATATTTAATCGTATTTATGCTATAGCATTCCAAAATATAAAACCAAACAAGAAAGAAAAAGGATATTTTTTTCTTTAAAGTGCGTGGATTGATTGAATAGATAATTAAAGTTTAAAAGTATGATACATTATAGGATAAACAGACAAATTAAAATCCTGTATAGTGTAGCGGGGGACAAACCCTGCATAATAAAACTTTTCTCCTTTACACATCCATGATCCAACCTTTCCCAAAACACACCCGTCCCACCACTCTCCCCGAGCATCCCCACCCCACCTCCCAGTCCCATAAACCATTCCTTTTCCTACCCACCCCACCGCCTTCGTCCCCAGTACAATATGTGACGGGCTCCAATATTTCACTTGTATAGTACTCATATACCGTAACTGTTAGATATTCAATCTGTGCTATGAATGTTTTAGACAAATTATTAAACTAACAGTGAATAAATTACAAGTACACCTGTGTTGCACCGATACAACGAAGTTGTTTACATTGATAGATGGCCACCAATGTTTACATGACGACACATTTGAACGACACACAATAAACTGAGCTGTACTATGAAGTAATTTAGTTTCTGACAACGAGCATCACTTTTGACCGGTATTCGGATAGAGAAGGGAGGAGGGGGGAGCTTGCAATGTAAAACTGTGAGTACACAACGTGCACTTAGTTCAATGAGTGTTGGTGTTTGGCAGATACAATGTCAATATTTCATTGTCACTTTATGTCTTTATAATTAATAGAAACTCACACGTTGGACACAATAACACTTCAGGCAAAAGACCATCACACACTGATTTAATAGAGATAATGTTGGATTATGATTAACTAGTTTAATGAGAGTGCTGGCTGCGTCAGACACAGTAGATTAGTTCTGATGTAAATATAATACTGAGTCTGACACAGTAGATTAGTTCTGATGTAAATATAATATTGGGTCTGACACAGTAGATTAGTTCTGATGTCAATATAATATTGCGTCTGACACAGTAGATTAGTTCTGATGTAAATATAATACTGGGTCTGACACAGTAGATTAGTTCTGATGTAAATATAATACTGGGTCTGACACAGTAGATTAGTTCTGATGTAAATATAATACTGAGTCTGACACAGTTGATTAGTTCTGATGTAAATATAATACTGAGTCTGGCACAGTAGATTAGTTCTGATGTAAATATAATATTGGGTCTGACACAGTAGATTAGTTCTGATGTAAATATAATATTGGGTCTGACACAGTAGATTAGTTCTGATGTCAATATAATACTGAGTCTGACACAGTAGATTAGTTCTGATGTAAATATAATACTGAGTCTGACACAGTAGATTAGTTCTGATGTAAATATAATATTGGGTCTGACACAGTAGATTAGTTCTGATGTCAATATAATACTGAGTCTGACACAGTAGATTAGTTCTGATGTAAATATAATACTGAGTCTGACACAGTAGATTAGTTCTGATGTAAATATAATACTGAGTCTGACACAGTAGATTAGTTCTGATGTAAATATAATACTGCGTCTGACACAGTAGATTAGTTCTGATGTAAATATAATACTGAGTCTGACACAGTAGATTATTTCTGATGTAAATATAATACTGGGTCTGACACAGTTGATTAGTTCTGATGTAAATATAATTACTGGGTCTGACACAGATTAGTTCTGATGTCAATATAATATTGGGTCTGACACAGTAGATTAGTTCTGATGTAAATATAATACTGAGTCTGACACAGTAGATTAGTTCTGATGTAAATATAATACTGAGTCTGACACAGTGGATTAGTTCTGATGTAAATATAATACTGAGTCTGACACAGTAGATTAGCTCTGATGTCAATATAATATTGGGTCTGACACAGTAGATTAGTTCTGTGTAAATGTAATACTATGTCTGTCACAGTGGATTAGTTCTGATGTCAAGAATACTAAGTCTGACACAGTAGATTAGTTCTGTGTAAATGTAATACTATGTCTGTCACAGTGAATTAGTTCTGATGTCAAGAATACTAAGTCTGACGCAGTAGATTAGTTCTGTGTAAATGTAATACTATGTCTGTCACAGTGGATTAGTTCTGATGTCAAGAATACTAAGTCTGACGCAGTAGATTAGTTCTGATGTAAATGTAACACTATGTCTGTCACAGTGGATTAGTTCTGATGTCAAGAATACTAAGTCTGACGCAGTAGATTAGTTCTGATCATTGATATTTAAAAAAAAGGTACCGGAACGCCGTCGTGTCATAAATAAATAACACTGACAATAGTGCAGTTCCGCCAGAAAAAATGCACTGGTTCTGATGTAAATAATGTTAAGTTGTGGCAAGAAACATTCGCATGACGACACAAGGAATGGGTGGTGGGGGGGGGTAAAGGTCAATACAACGATCTGCAACGTCAGATCAACCACTACAGATAACACGCACCTGTCATTTGATTCATTCCTATAATCCAGTGGTGAGGTCTTAACAACATGCACATCTATGAGAATGGTGCATTGTGTTTGTAGATGTTCTAACAGATGAAGATGAGTTATCTGCATATAAATTGAACACTGCACTCTTGTATAGGCGGAGATTAACAAGAGTGCATTGTATTATACATTAAAAATATTAAAACGTGCTCATTGCTCAAAAACTTCAATTTTATCCACAGAACAAACCGCAATTACAAAACGAAAATAAATATATTTCAGCCAAGATATCACTTTGTTTCCTTCTATATGTATATACACTCAAGTGTCATATTGGGTCTATCAGTTGTTGCTTTTGATGAAATGAATTTTGGTTTTTTATCGAGGCACTAAAAATAATAATACATATATAAAGCGATTTGGGCTCTGCGTTAAATCGAAAGTAGAGAATTAATACAACAGTACTCCAGTTTAAAAAACAATCATGAAAAAATCGGATCTGCCCGAAACCAAAAATAACCTAGCCTACCGATCATGCCTAAGGCGATATAACTCTATGCAAAGGTTTTGCAGGGTACAGCTAGTATTATATAATTATCATCAGAGTACAAACAACAAATGTTCCAACAAAAGTCAAAATAAGAACGTTCATTTATTTCTAAAACTCATTAGGACCGAACGACATCGAGCTGATAAAATAAAAGTCACAAGCAAAGTTCGGAGTACGCCCATATACACACAATTTTTTTAAGGATAGGGCTGCTGGGTACCAAACGCACGTATCACATGCAGGGCGGCTCACCGACTATGTTTACGGAACGGGTGGGTCGTTCATTACTCGTCCACGCCCATCCCTCCCATATACGGGAGTGAAGTGGAAGTAAATAAACTGCTGGGGTCAGTGTCTGCCCCGAGTGTCGGCCCAATGTTCCCTCACACTGAGTCTGGAGATTTGAAGGCCACGGTTCGCCATCCCGTGAGCCTCGCGAGACTAGAACAAGGTTAGTAAATAACCGTTGATTGTCACGTGATGGTGTCCTCACTGTATAGTTTAATATTACTTTGTGGTGTGGATATATGTCAGCTTTCGTGACTTTCTAGATGGTCCACACTCTATCCATCACGTTATGAGGAATGTACTAGATTGGTATGGATACAGATCAAGTACAGAATTAATACATTAAAGCAACAGTACTACATAATACTCTCGAACAGCTGTGTTTATTTCATTCACTTGTCCCCAAAGTTATAAAGCGATTTTTATTAATGAAACGACACCAACAAAATGAATATTTATGATCTTCTAAACTAAAACCATCTGACAATCAAAAGCTATAAATCTAAATATAAACACCAGAATCTTTAACATCATTGTCAAATCCGACCTCCAGAATGGATCTGAAACAGGAGAGAGTGACAAACACATTACGAACAAACTACATGCATTCGTTAATAGATGTCTATTCCAAATCATGAACATCAAGTGGCCTGAAAGATTCTAAATATTGCATTGTGGGAGAAAACTAAACAACTGCCCGTTAGACAAGATATCAAAAGAAGAAAATGGCGATGGATAGAACACAATCCCAGAATGAAGTTGACAGTGTTACTAGACAATCACTAGAATGGAGGTCACAAGCAAGGAAAAAACACGGAGGCCAAAACAAACTGTCGAATGTGAAGTAATTGATGCAGGAATGTCATGGGGCAGTACCGTTAAAACCCGATGGCTCTACATGAATTGAAAGAAAGAAGAACATATATTTTGTGAATTAATGATTCCGTTTCCTGGAACTAAAGGTAATTAATGAAAAGTTCGAGAATTAAGTAGAAACATTAAGGTTTTATCACTTATTATTCGATAATGAAAATTTCTGAAAGTATTGAAATTAAAAAAAAACACATGATAAACTCATGTAAGGTGATTTAAACTAAAAGAAATGTTTAGCTCCTCATTTTTAAAATAAGAATACAAACATATCATTTGTGTCACCCATCTATAGAAATAATGACGCTGAGAAAATTCGAAATTCACAAACTAGGCGACAAGCAAGTTCATGTTAATGATCATTTCTATGCTTTGGTTAAATAAAATATTTGCCAATTTTCTTTTTATTTCGCCCAATCAAATCTCCCAAAATGTCAGCTTCATACAAAATAATGATGAGATACTTGGTGAGTTGTTATCCACTCAAAGTTGTGTGGAATGATACCGGTAATGATTGTGACACATGTATTTACCATGTTACAGCTGTTATGGTATGAATGTATTTACCATCTTACAGCTGTTATGATATAAATGTATTTACCATCTTACAGCTGTTATGGTATGAATGTATTTACCATTGTGAGCTACTATGGTATGAATTATAAATTGATTTAAAAAATATAAATACAATCAAATTTCGGCTTACAAATAACTTGGCTTACGATAGTTTTGCCTCGAAGGACGAGAAATTTTTTTTATAAATCCCCCCCCTGTGTATACAAGCGAGGTCTTGCCGTATGAGAAATATATTAGTTTCTATTTCTGTCAGGATTTATGTAGTCAACACTATTGAACAAAGGTTTTTCTCTCCCATTTTCGTTGTCAGCCAGCTTCGTTTATGCAGTCAATGTGTAATGGTATATTGTTTACTAAAGTATTCTGACTATTGTAACTGTGTAATGGCTGCGGACAAAGCCCACTTGAAGAAGAAAAGAGTAAGAAATCTCTCAGTTAATGTATTATAAATGTAAAATGTTGTATCCAACATACAGGTAAAGCGTGGTAGTGAAACAAAAATGTATTCATTACTATGCAAAAGAGTAATTCAAGCTTCATGAACCATAATCCGAATTTTCATTTAATGGTAGGGTTAAAACTGCTTTGATATACAAGTATTTCGAACTGTTGAATCTGGAGCGAATTATGCTCGTAAACCTAGATTTGACTGTCCTAGTTATAATGATATGAAAACATTTAATTCGGAACTATACTAAGTGGATGCAAGAAAAAAAAAAACAGTGTGGATGAGATGTAGATGCTCGACTCGACCTGTGAGTCCTGCGTTCGATCCTCGGTGAGAGCCAAGGGCAATAATCAATGGTTAAGGGAACCTTACATACTTATGACAGTGACGTAGAGAAGTTCAGTTGAAGGTAACTACAATATCTTAAGATAACACGTGATAATGCGAGAAATGTATTTTAAGTCTATAGCAAGTTAGTATAAAGAATGTATTTTAAGTCTAGCAAGTTAGTATAAAGAAATTGTAATAAGTAATTTTAAGGCGTTAAACACGCCTATGGCCTCATCTCGGAGGAGGGGGGATTTTAGTGATGTCATAAATCTGCTGATGTTAATCGAAAATAACTACTTCGCCGTAAATCTACTAGAAAAAATTCATTAAAATCAGTTTTTATATTGTTTATTGTAAAAAAAAAATCATTTTTAAACGTAAATGTTAAATAATTTGTAAAATGTGTTTGATTTTGAAGCAACACGCTGTGTTCGGTTTTGAAGCAACACGCTGTGTTCGGTGTCTAAGGCTATTTCAATAGTGTACGCATGCGCGATGTGAGACCTGTTATGCAATTTTTACCCACCCAGCGTGAGCTCGGGACAAAGAGAGAATTCCTCATACAGGGGGTCTGGTTTCTGCCTCTCTGTTATTACATAATGGAAAAGTTACGCAAATGACCTAGATATTCAAATAGAGGAAATGCTGACCTTTACATTGACGCTAGAAAGCCGGCTTAAACCGGACATCAAAAGCGGCCATTTCGGCAGATTTTTCGATCGGAGAAAGAGTGTCATTTTTACCCCCTTCCCACTAAAAAGTAATAAAAAAAGAATTGTCTAGAAAATGATGAAAACCATTAATGAATTTGTATAGAAATGATTTCTCTACAAGAATATATAGGTTACAACGCGATGCATTAAACATAAGGTATAGAAATCTATCGCTGAAGTGAAATGTTGTCAAAAATCTGCATCCGTAGTTCGGGCCTTATCGCGATTGTTGTCAAAAATCCGCATCTGGAATGAAAAGGTTAAATATATTTGAGGTGGAGAAACTAAATATAGATCTATAATGTTTGTTAAATCTAGTTATTATATCTCATTAAAATAGTAGTCATTTAGAAAAAAAATGTGATCCAAGTTATAGTAATAAAAGCAAATTTAATAGAGACTCACAAAGGTATTAAAATCAAATATGTAGCTACATTCATCATCCTATAATGTCATAATAATATTTGTAATTCATATTGAAATATTAAGTCTCACAAAACACCCATCCATTAATATCAGGAATGTATCACATTCACAAAAAACAAAACTGCGATCAGAAGTGAGGTTTTCATATCTTCTCTTTGCGTGACACAATTGCACAAATTTTGTCTTTTGTGATACTCCTGTAATAGGGAGCCAGAGCCATCAAATTTTTTGGAGCCGGAAAAAAATGGTGGCTCCGCAAGCCTGATTCAAATAGATGAAAAGCTGACCTTCTCATTGATATCACGTGTGTAATCTTACATCAAAAGGCCATTTTGGCTGAACCCCACCCTACTAAATACATAATAAAAAAGAACTGTCTAATACAGGATGATAAATCATTCATGAACTTGTGTAGAAATGATTTCTCTACAGTAATATATAGGGTACAATGCGATACATTTAGAATAAGGTATAGAAATGTATTGCTGAAGGAAAATGTAAAAAATCGGCATCTGTAGTTTGGGTCACATCATGATGGCTGTCAAAAATTAACAATAACCCAGATTTTACTACTCTTAGTAAAAAAATTCAAGTCTCTGAAATTAATACAGTGTGGCTTTTTTATGTATAGGCTGTACAGAAATATAATTTGCCATTTAAAATGAAAGGGCATTAACTCACAACAGACTACGTTTTTGGAACATTTTCAGTTTGCTGTGATATCTTTCAATTAAAATAAAATAACTTTTTTATTTCAAAAGTTATGTGATTATAATATATATCAAACTGTTGTAAAATGAAAGGGCTTTTTAACAATATGTTTCAAAGTGATATTATTATGCAAGCTTTTTATAATTTTTAAATAGTTTATGAAAAATAAAAAAAAAACTATTAAACAATCCATAAACACAAAGAAGAAAAAAAAATTTATTATGATTCATTTCAATAAAAATTACTTTTTATTAAACGACATTCAATTCTCTGTGTGTAGGATATTTTTGAAGACATTATATTCAGAAACAAAAGATATTTAAACATTTCTAAAAATGATGTGTTTTAATAGAAAAAGGACCAAAAATCTGCTTGGATCGACATTGACCATACAACAAGAAAAATTCAAAAAGATAATAAATCTAAGTTATAAAAACTAACATTCTAATGCCTATTGATAACAACAAAGCTCAATTTCAGTATGGTTTTATAACTTTGCAAAAAATATTTTACAAGATTAGGATAACTCTTATCTGCACCCACCATATATCTATCGTAATCTTGTATTATGGCTGGTTGTCCAACATTAAGTTCCTAAAATTTTCCATTTACTCAAGTCTGTTGTTTAACTGGTCCAAATCCATTTGCCTTATGCATAGTGGACATAGCCAAAACAGTTTTATTGTCCCTCCATTGTACTGTCAATAACTGTCCCTCTCTATCTAACCCATCTCATATCCCCTATCGATATATATTGGTAAGGCTGAAACAGTTTTATACATTTCATTCTAATAAAGTTGAAGAAAAAATGTACTTTACATAACTTGTTGGTTTTGTCTCCAGTTTGAGGATTAGATAGATACATTTAGAAAGCTCATTATAGATTTAAATCTATCACGAGGCACAAAAGCTCTGGCCCAAAGTCCATTGTATAGTGATTTAGTAGACCAGAAGCGGTCAATGTTCTGTGCTTGATCAAGTCCAGCATACATAAGTCCACAGAAATTGTAGAATTCATCTGGTGTAAGATCAAACCAGCCTTTGTAAACACTAGGTTTTGTAGGCATTGCTATTAGTACAGTCACAAATATGAATTACTAAGTCCAAAGTAAAATAAAGTTTTAAAAATGCCACTGCATTGCAGAATTTTCTAATGTCTTCCCTTGTTTTAGCTCCTTCGAGTTGAATGCCTGGATTCCTCTCAGGTAGAAAATTCTTTGGTGGTTCTGATAATGTCATTCAATTCATTCATATCATAACCATATGATCTGGGGGATAGAAAAAAATATGTAAAGAAAAACCATAAATAAAAAAAATCAGCTTATTTATCGAGTACAATTAATTATTTTATCATGATGAAAAAAGAAATCATCAATACAGATATGTAAATATTATGTAAACTTAAGTTTTTTTGTGTTTACAAACTTGCCAATAACACAAAAAAAAAGTAGGGATGTGACGAACCTGACGACATTTGAACTTCGACGGTTTTTGAGCTAATTCGAATCTGACAGACTTTAAAAAAAATTCCATCGGATTCGAATTTGAAAAATTACCGTTTTCAGATCAAACACTGCCGTAGAAATCGTAACTAAAATTAAAAAACCTAGAGACTTTCAAAAACCTGAAATAAACCGGGTAAAACTAAACTCCTGGACCCTTACTCAGCTGTCCATAGATTAGCTGTCCATAGATTAGACGTCGTATTTGGTCATGAACGTATTTTACATACACCCCTCTTGCCTAATCCGCAATTGAATCAGATGGATTTATATTTGCCAAATCCGAATCCGTTCTCTTATTTTATAACTATTCCCAGATTATAAGCTCTAAAGAATAAATAAACGAATAAATAAATAAACAGCTTTGAGATCATAAAGACTAAGTCAAAGCATGTTGGTTCAATACTTACACATGTGAGTTTGAAGTGTTGAAACTTGAATTAAAAGTAATATTTTCAGCATCAAAGTCATCTGAAGAAGTAAAAAGCTCCTAAGTTTCATCTTCATCACTTGAATCAAGCTCATTTTCTCTAAGTAATCAGAATCTGAGTCCATTTTAGTGTAGTTAAAGTGACTGACAAAACGTAAACAAATCAAACTGGCATTTGGTTCCGGTCACCTGACAGTGTTATTTTATTTACGAGAAATTGTAGTTAAAATAAAAGTAAAGAATTATTTTTTAGTAGAAAGTATTTGGAAAGCATTTTTTATAAAAATATTATACTTGTAATCAGGCTTGCGGAGCCAGAGCCGGAAGCCGCTACTTTTTGCTGGAGCCGGAGCCGAAAAAAATCTGGCGGCTCCATGGCTCCCAAATGCTTTTTTTTTTACAGCAGAAATTTTTTTTTAGCTTTAAAATTCCAAATTTGTTTGTTTGCCTCCTACAATTTGAAATGTTATTTTTAGGAACGCCACAAAAGTAACAGCATTAAAATGATAGCGTGCACGCACATCACCACAAGAAATCTTTAACGGGGAATCGTTTTGTGTTCGTTTTAAATCTTGTTTACCCTCCGAAATCTTTTTAATGGCATGTTATTTTGTTATATATAAAGTTAAACCAGTTTTATTTCATAGAATAATTGTATCAATCATTTAAAATAAATTTTTACTAAGACGGAACCCGAAAAAATAATAATACAGAGTCCACTTAGTGGAACCCTAGACACTGAGTAACGATTAAATCATACAATTCAAACAATTATAAAAAGAACAATAATAAAGTTTATGTATAGCTAAGCTGAGTGCATATTTACCATGGGTCCGAATAAACATCAGACTTTATTGGGACGGGGTCCGAATAGAAATCGGAGTTTATTGGTACCCGGGTCCAAATAGTCACTTCGAATTTATAAATAATAGATATAAATACTGAAGTCTTTAAAATATTTTGAATAATGTATCATTTTACTATTTGCTAATTTGATCATTGAAATAACTTTTTATTACTTATGAAAATGGCAACTAGTGAAACCTCGTTCGAAAATAATGATATGATTCTGGATGCACTGAAATGGTTTGTTTTTAGTAAAACTGACATGCGTATATTTTTCAAGTTCCTGACTATGGGTCCGCCCCGTAGCATGAAAATTCTACAGCAGGGGCCAGGCATTCTACAGCAGGGGCCAGGCAATAGCAGGGGGGCAGGTAATACATTTTACTAAGTAGAGCAAATAAGCAGAGGGGGCCAGACAAAACGCAGGGGGCCCCGGGCCTGCTATGGGGGTGAACGCGACAAAATTTGCATAACTTTTTATCAGAGGCATATTTGCGTGGCGCAATTACAAAAATTTTTGTCTCGTGTGATACTATCTTAATAGGGAGCCGGAGCCGGAAAAAAATTTGGCGGCTCCGCAAGCCTGCTTGTAATAAAAAAAATATTTAAAAAATTTTTTTTCATGGTTTGTCTTTATGGATCACCAGTCACTTTTTATTGTATGCCGTCTGTTGGATGTTAATAACATTCATTTTTAAATTCAGTCTCATTTAAAACATTTAATAATGTGCCAAAATAGTTGACATACAAATCAGTCAGATTCTCTCTTTTTCTTAAAATCTTAAATTTAGTTTATGATCATTACGAATTTAGAATTTATAAATTTCACCCTTATATCAAGTATTCATTGTCAGTTAATACAGGTTTTTTTTTAATTCTTTGATAGATTATAGACATTTTTTTGCAAAAATAAGCAAAAGTAATGTTTAGAACATTTTATTTAGCTTTTAAAACAAGTTTCCTCATTTTATTCATATAATATAATTACATATTCCTGATAATATCAAAGCTGGAAAATCTTTTTTTATTAACAAGTACACACGTTTTGTAAAGTTTTTACAGGGTACCGCTAGTTGTTAAAAAAATATTATAGTTTACAGTACACTTAAGTTCTTTTTTGAAGTTTCTGTTCTATATAAATGGCTTACACTTTTGCAAATGTTTATAGCTAACAATTATTATACTAGATATTTTAAATTATATGTAATACTTTTATTATTTTAGCATTTTCCATAGCTTAAATATTTTCATCTTTTTTTGTGACAACAGGTTAAATTATTGAAAATGCCTGACTTTCAGCAGTTGGATGTTACAGTTGCTAATAGATTTATTTCAAGTCTAAGCAAATCTCTTCAGGCACTCTGCCATGGTTGTATGGATTTTGATACTGGCATTGAAATTGTTGGCTACATTAATGTAAGCATTGATTGTGGACGAAAAGTGGATTATGTTCTCAATGAAAGAGTACTCAAAAGCAACACTAACTCAATGACTTTTGTCAGCAATAGTTTTCTTGCCAAAAAGGAACAAACAAAACAGACTCGTGATGGAGCATGTTCACCAGTTCCTGAGTTATCGACTCTTCCAGCTACACCTTCATATTCAGGTCGCTTCAGAAGCTCATATCCATCACATGCAGGCACATCATCTTTTTCTCAGTCATATGTCCTCCGCGGGTCTCAAAAACGTGGAATGGAAAGGGAGTGGAGAACTCCAAAGAGACTTAGAGGGGGAAGACTCCAATATTCATCCCCTCAAGAAACTGCTTCATCTGGGCAAACTTCTTATTCTCCTTTGACTGATGACAATAGTTTTAAAATGCCACAGAGTCAAACTGCAGGAAATCTTGGTGAGGAATCTCAGATAAACATTAAACAAGAAGTCATGGAAAATGAAACTGAAAAGTCTGAATTTCCCACTGATCAAGGGCAAGGGGATAATATAGAACAAACAGATGAATATAAATCAAATACAGACTCTTTATCTGCCTCTGACATTAAAAAAGATCCTGATAGTTCAGCAATGCCTGCTGATGAAACAAATATCTCAGAGGACACAAATAATGAAAGTGATGCAGACTTTAAAGGAACTTTTCTCCAGCCATCAACTTCAGATCAGCCTGATGAGGCAGACAAACTAATTTCAACAGTGACTAAGTTATCTGGTGAAACTTCTGAAATAAACAAACCTTCCAGTAGTAATCGTATGAATGATGTTACAGATGATACTTATGCTGATAATATAGCTTCCGGCTCAGAAATGCATTTAGATTATGAGGAAGGAGATGAAGGCAATTATCCTCAGTCTGTTCATTCTGATGCTGGAGAAGGTTCAAGTGATGCTGGTCAGTTTGAAGTGATTGAAATAGATGATGAAGATGAAGATGTTCAAGCTATGTTTGCAGAATCTCGTAAGTAATATTAAAATTCTTTTTGCTTGTCAGGATAATGATATTCTTTTTAGCTGAACATGCAGGTTTTTTTTAGATAATTATAAATATCACCCGTTTTTTTTTTTTGTATAAACATCATCTGTTGTCTTAAAAAAGATTATCAATTCTGACAAGTTTTATGAAACTTCTCTGTGCATCTTTTTTTTTTATAAAGAAAAGAATTTAAAACAAGCAATTTAAGTCTTTTCCGTTTCGGACAAAGGACATTTTAGCGCATTTTCGGTTACGCCGGGCGAAATCCGTATTTTTTTTTTCCGGGTGACAGCCATAGATTTTGCTGAATATTGATAGATAGGGAAGTAATCATGTTGAATAACTGTTACAAAAATAAATAATGATTACACCCTTTTGATTAGCTTTTATTATTTATATTTAAAATATAAGCAAAAACGGTACTTAAAACGCCCCCTTTTTCGGCCCTCAGAGGTCAGATCGCGAAATGGACTTTTGATGTACACTTGGCAGGCCAAGACCTACAAAATGATATATACATCATGGGTCTAGGACTTATGGTTGTTGAGATCTAGGGTGATGACGAACAGACAGACAAAACAGGGACAATACAGCATTTTTTTTTCGAAAATGCTCTAAAAAATAAAAAAAGAAAAGCAAACCTTGTTTGAGCCATACCTTTGTAAAATGAATGCAGTGATATATGGGTTATACTGAAAGGGGGATATATTATAAAAAAAACACCAATAGTATAAATATTTAATATATCACAACACAGAAATTTAACACACTTTGTCTATTTAAGAGTAAAGCGCTAGAAATAATTCTTGATATTATCATCATGAACAAATATTTATGAGGACACCTGTGCTCAGATGGTGCTAACACTTAAGATCTGTCACTATCAATCTAACTTTTTATCTCCACATCAAATAAGTCAGTCATTTACTCATTTGACCTGTTTAAAACTTGGGTAATTGAGGGACTTTTTGGAATATAAATTGATGGGTCTTTCTATCCCTCTCTATGTTGGGTTGTTTCCAGTAGGGTCGTTACAATTTGACCACTCCTTTCTTTATATTTTTTATCCAGTTCTTCTTGTACCACTGCTTTATAGCTTTACAAATGGTCTTAAGGCAAGTAAACCTTGTTTTTTCACAATGGTCAGGAGTAGTTACTGAAAGTTCACCAGGTTATTAACCTTCTCATATTGGGAGTGGATTTTATTAATAATTGCTGAATGCACTTGTAAATCTAACTGTTCACCATCCATGTTAGGTTTTTATTTGAGTTAATACCCAGCCCACCAACCTCCCCACTACACGTTTTACCTTTCGCTGCACCTTGTGATTGGCTCAGAAGTTACAGCTCTGTGCCATATGACACTGGTGGTTGGATTCACAGTTTCAACACAGTTTCTGTAAATATGTTACCACTCAACCCTATGTGATTGTCAGTTTGGATATAAAAATTCCATTCATAAAATATTTTAATCCAGAGGATTTAAAAAGAAAAGAAATTTACACTGCATATTTTAGTTAACACCTAAATTTGACAGGTGTGTCGTAAAGAAAATAAGAAAGGAGGTTATAAATCATGAGAGTGCTCTGCTAGGTAACATCAATACATATACTCTCTAAAAGGCATGCGAGCTTGTTAAATAATTAAGGGTGGAGTTGTTATTAGATTTTAATTTTTAATAATATTTACTTAAAAATTTATTTGAATAAAAAGATATATGAAATACAGGTATTTAGGTTATAATAATTTTCTTGAAATTTAAATGAATTTTCAAATATATTTCTGAGACACTGCTAATTATATGTTTAATAAGATGTATAAATATTAGGGTTGCTGATTATAAGATATATAGGGGTGTGCCGGAATCCGGTTCCGCCGGATTTACATGTATCCGGAATCCGGAAAATACCGGATTTCTGAATTTGCCAGATTTTGTGACTCACCGGATCATAATCTGAAATAAATGTAATTCTCTTTCCCGAATTCCACACGATCACGATACATTAATCGATTGTTTCGAGCTTTGAGCTTGTTTAATGTTTTGAACATACCAGAGGCTAGAGTCAGCACCGCTAATAGTGGCCAATCGGCCCAATCCCATACATGATAGTGCGGGGATGAGTAATTATTATTCGTGATGTCATCTTAACCGCAATCACCAATGACGTTGTAACAGAAATAATAAGCAACTATACTGCCCAAGCGCTGGCCGCCAGCCGCCACCTTCATAACAAAATAAAAACAGAAATGAATGGATTTTGATAAATTCAACATTTAAGTTATTTAGATTTCTCTGAGAGATGGAAAAGATGTCTTCTTTGTTATTAAATTAAAATGCATCACCCACGAGAGTTCCTGTTGAAAAAAATAGTTTAAATATAAATATTAAATATCGTAAAATGAAAAATAGAATATTTTTCCATTCTGAAATTTCCGTGAAGAAACACTAATTCTCTAACACTAATTAATATAACAAGTCACTGAGTTAATAATCTATCCCTAACGTAACGTCTTTCATTAAAAGCAATTCCTTCCCAATTTTTTTTTATTTTTAATTCTATTTTATAATAAAGGTTATTTTAATTCTATTTAAACACGGAATCAAAAGTCAAAAATGCTTTTAAAAGATTGACTGTAATTTTAATTCATATTTTGATTTATATTATCGTTCACTCAATTGTTAAAAATGCGTATCATTTTTGAGTAAAAATTAACATTACGTATGCGGTCTAGTATAAATTTAAAGGTCTTTGGTGATCTTTATGTCACCAAGCCATCTTCGGCGATTCTCGCTTGCGCTATGATCTGTGCTCTTTGGTTTAAACGACGGTTTGACGTAGCCGCGGTCCGCGGCGCTCAGCTGTGATTGTGTGGCGTCACTGGAATGTGTACATTATTTGGCTGTGGACTTGGAGTAACTTAACACTGTTAACAAACTAATAGTCATTAGTTAGTTATCAACATCTTATTCTTACTTCTTTAGGCTTGAATAATGGCTTTGTCAAATGCCAATTGAATTCATTAAAATTTGTATTTCAATTTTCAAACTTGTAAAGTACAGAAATACAGAATTATTGTTCTCAATTCAATTCAATCTTGTTTTTTTTTTTTTTCCAATTAACTATCCATTTCAATACACATCATAAACTATGAACATTTGAACAATAACAATAAGTATCCATCATCCAGTGAGCCAATGACTAGACGAGATGAACTCAGATGATGAGTCTGACTTTCTCCTCAGATTCAAAACAATTAGTGCACTAAATAAAAATTACACTGCCAAGTGGCAAGTGCCAAAATAATGAAAGTAATAGACTAATAGTAAAGTTGTTTTCCTTTGACCTTGCAGCGAGTTAGAACTTAACAGCGAGTTTAGTTACATATGGATAATAACTTATTACCAATCTGCGTTATATTCTGATTTCAGTGATTTCTAAATAGTTTCTATTTTCTAATTTATTTCAAAGTTCTTCACTTCCAACTTCCAATCAGCCAATGTCATTTAGCCATTTAGGCCAACTGTTCAGAAGGCATCCAAACCCTCAGTATCTGCAAAGCAGGCTTGCGAAACCGCCAATTTTTGTTCCGGCTCCGGCTCCCATAAATTTGACGGCTCCGGCTCCCTATTAAGATAGTATCACACGAGACAAAAATTTGTTGTAATTGCGCCACGCAAACATGCCGCTGATAAAAAGTTACGCAAATTTTGTCGCGTTTACCCGCGTAGCAGGCCCGTAGCGTGCGGGGAGCCTGTGGCGCCGGGCCCCCCTGCGTTTTGTCCGGCCCCCTCTGCTTATTTGTTCTACTTAGTAAAATGTATTACCTGCCCCTGCTATTGCCTGGCCCCTGCTGTAGAATGCCTGGCCCCCTGCGGTAGAATTTTCACGCTACGGGGCTGCCCCATAGTCAGGAACTTGAAAAATATACGCATGTCGGTTTTACTAAAAACAAATCATTTCAGTGCATCCAGAATCATATCATTATTTTCGAACGAGGTTTCGCTAGTCGCCATTTTCATAAGTAATAAAAAAATTATTTCAATGATCAAATTAGCAAATAGTAAAATGATATATTATTTAAAATATTTTAAAGACTTCAGTATTTATATTTATTATTTATAAATTCGAAGTGACTATTCGGACCCGGGTACCAATAAACTCCAACTTTTATTCGGACCCCGTCCCAGTAAAGTCTGATTGTTATTCGGACCCATGGCAAATATGCACTTAGCTTAGCTATACATAAACTTTATTATTGTTTTTTTTTATAATAGTTTGAATTGTATGATTTAATCGTTACTCAGTGTCTAGGGTTCCGTCTAATAAAGTTTAAATATAGCTAAGCTTAATCTTTGCCACGGGTCCGAATAACAATCGGATTTTATTAGGACCCAGGTCCGTATAGCCACACCCTTATAAATTTATCTACTCTATTTCAGATAAAATTGTTAAATACAGAAAGCGACCATTTTGTTTTTAGTCTATTACAAATTCGCGGCAGCCTCGTAGCGTGAAAATTCAACAGCAGGGGCCAGGCATTATACAACAGGGGCCAGACAATAGCGGGGGGGGTGGTGGCAGGTAATACACTTTACTGAGTAGAACAAAAAAGCAGAGGGGGCCAGACAAAACGCAAGGGGGGCTAAGCCCCCCCGGCCCCCACACACGCTACGGGCCTGATTCGCGGTCAAATAATAATACGAAATGATGCGTTCTATTTGTCGACTTAGTAAAAATTTATATTAAATGATTGATACAATTATTCTATAAAATAAAACTCTTTTAACTTTATATATAACAAAATAACATGCCATTAAAAAATTTCGGAGGGTAAACAAGATTTTAAACGAACACAAAACGATTCCCCGTTTAAGATTTCTTGTGGTGATGTGCGTGCACGCTATAATTTTAACGCTGTTACTGTTGTGGCGTTCATAAAAATAACATTTCAAATTGTATGAGGCAAACAATCAAACAAATTTGGAATTTTAAAGCTAAAAAAAAAAATTCTGCTGTAAAAAAAAAGCATTTGGGAGCCGTGGAACTGCCAGATTTTTTCGGCTACAGCTCCGGCTCCAGCAAAAAGTAGCGGCTCCCAGCTCCTCGGCTCCGGCTCCGCAAGCCTGCTGCAAAGTACCAAAATCCGGAATAATAATCCGGATTCGGTATCGGATCCGGCGGATTTCGCATAAGAAAACCCGGATCCGGTTGAAAAAAACGTATCCGGCACACCCCTAAAGATATACATGTATAAATATTAGGGTTGCTGATTAACTGCCTTTTAACGGAAACCGCACACAACTCTGCAAAGAAAACAAAAACAACAATAATAACATATAAGAATGAGACAGAAATACCTTGTAATTTTTTTTTTATGTTGTGAGAAGGATGGGGAGGTAGGGTGGGATAAGCCAGACTAACTAGGGGTGAAGTGTTATTTGACATGTGTGGAACCTACAACCTACACTCTAGTGAAAGACATGTTTGACATTTTTGTTGATATAAAAAAGAACTATCATCACCTCCATTAATTGATATATGTCAATAAACTGGTCTTATAACTTATTCAATACACACTAGGGTGGTGCTTAGGAACCACTAAAAATTAAAACCTTGATTTTTTAGGTCTCACCCCTTTAAATTGTTCCTTTGGATGTAGCAACATCTAAAAAAAAATTGGTGCTGATATCTTAATATTTAGAGGTAGCTCAATGAAGCCAAAGTTTAGGTAGGCCACGTTCAACAAGTAAACTGATCACGCTTTTGGAATTTTTGGCTTTTTTAATCTATGATAGTTTCTCAAACACAACATTAAACAGTAGAATGAATTATTAAACAAGCACAAACAATCCTGCATCTACAATATTCTACCTGTAATTATAGTTCAATGTCATTTTGACAATGTCTGTTTCTTAGTGTCTGGATAGGATTGTCGATGCTGTTGAACAGTCTGCAGCAGGAACTGAAGTTGCTCCTCACCTCTGGTGAGGATTCCACTTTACTCTTGAATCAATGCTACACCCCTCTCTGCATGGTCGTTGACAACCTGAATCTGCCGAAAGGTCTCCAAAGATCGCAGATAATCTTCATGGTTGGTCCACTCATCTTGGTCAGCACCCAGGAATCCAGCCTGAAGCTCCATCATGTCAAACAATCTCTTAGACTTTGGTGACACGAAGTCCTCGAGCCTCCTGTTGTTGAAGGATTCCAAATCAACAGAGATTAGCTTGATGTCCTCTGGCTCCTCATTACCGCTTTCATTCATGGAATTTACCATGCGTCTTTTCGTTTCCACCGATACCTGATCATCGAAGAATGCCAACCCAACCAATTTAGGGGACAGGTACCAGAGGTGCTTTGAAAACTTGTAGGATGCAGCACTGGAAACAGCTCGTTGATTCCTGAGTAGCTGAGAATTGATTGGAGCAACAGCATATCATTGTATGGAGCAGCGGCTGCCAGATTAGCCGTGAACCAGGCTCTCATGTAGACGTGTACAATAAAGATGCACAGCTCTTGAAGACCTCTCTCTTCCTTGGTTGTCAGTCTGAATTGCCCTTTGAACATCCATATCTTCAGGCTGTACAGAACCTTCGACATCCAGCGAGCATGGTGCATTGCAATGAAGTGCACTCCTCTTTCAGACACGACCCCAAGAAATAGCAGAGCAAGTTCCAGGAACTCTCGATAATCAGCTCTTGGCTGCTGCTCTTGAATATGCTTCTGAGCAAATTCAGAGAGTTGCGCACATCTTCTTGCGAAGTAGACACGTCTGAATTTGTCATTGATGTTTCATAGTTTGCTCTGTCAATGAACTGCCAATGCTCCTTGAAGCGTTTGAATAGAGCAGAACCTCAGGAGATGAAGTGGCACCTAGGCAGACTTGGAAGACTGCGCCCAGAATCAGTTCCATAATGTGATGTCTGCAAGCAAGTGATACCTCGCTGAAGTTTTTGCTCCAGCAGGATGCAGGTACCACTAATCCGACCAGTGTTGGAACTAGTAGTATCAAAGCGCATGCCTCTGATCTTGTCACTAACACCCCAGTCTTGCAGAGCTTGAAAGACAGCTCCGGCCTGTGCAGCACCAGTTCCGGAAGGCAGTTTCGCAACAGTTAACACATGTGATGCTCCTTTCCCAGAAACAATTACAGGAAGTCTGTCGATGCATTCTTTATTTGTGAGATCCGGAATCAACTTTCCATCCCAATGCACAACCATAGGATAATCAGCTTGGAACTCGGCTTTGAGATGTTCTGCATACTGGGATCTGTGTAGCATTCTTTGATGGCGAACTGTCCAACGGTACAGAGCCAGATCTAGAACATCGTGACCAAGGGACGTGGCTGTCTCAGCAATGACAAGTGTTGCTGAATTGCTTGACATTTTTGTTTGATCCAGTGCAGCTGTTAATCGAGGTGTAAGAATTGGCTTTTTGCCTCTCCTTTTCTTAGCACTAGCAGGTGTTTGTGATGAGCATCTTGCAACAGGGTTCTTCCCATTCTGTTGTACTCTGCTCTGTGCTGTCATTCTCCTCAGCTGAGCTACTGCTACATGACGAGGATACAAGGACTGCTGATTCCAGAAGCCTCTTTTCCTGCTCTTTCATCTCTTGGTGTCTTAACATCATCCGCTGCTTTCTGTCTGCTGAACGTCTTTCATTGTCAGATAATATGTCCGTTCCACCCCAGCCATTGCTTTGTAATTTATCTCTTAACTATTTGTTTGCTGGCAAATTGCCAAACTGGCACGTTATTAATAGTTTCTAGATGGTGTAGGTAGGCCTATACTGTGTTGCTTATAGTTTCTTTGTCTAGGCCTGCTAGGCCTGCTGTGTATTAAATTACCACTTCGGGGCCTATTTACATGTTTTATATGCTTATTACAGCAGTGTAGGACAATCCTCATAACTTGAATTAATATTATAGTGTTTATACACACAACAACAGTGCAGTACACTATGTATTTTCATCACGGTCCAATATTCCTAAACTTTGACGCCATTGAGCTACCAGTAAACATGAACTGAATACCTTAATATTTTATTTTAAGAGTTTCTATATATAAACGAACAAAAATAGGGGATGAGAGCAGAGATTTTTGAAAGTTCGTTTCTAAGCACCACCCTAATACACACATATGCTATTGCTTAATAGATCCGTTAAAATTAAATATAACTCTTTCGCAAATTAAACTGACTAGTTTATTATGCCAATGTTTTGATAAGAGTATAATGACAAACTAGTTTGAATACAAATAACATATGAAAGTTATTGTTAGATTTTTTTTCAGTTTAACAATATACTATGGAGTATATATATATATCCACCTAAGAATAATTTTAGACAAGGATGACTATTCTCCAAGGGGCTGACACCAGTGCTAAAAACTTGTCCATTCACTAGATGTCCATAAACGTTACAGTCTCTTTAAAAAATATAGTTCAGGATAAATGGAAATTTCAGCTGTCTTTATTTTTGTTCTTTTTCTTTCTTATACGCTCTTCAGTAGTTAATTAAGGCAGCAGTGTTAAAATTTTGTTTGCTATATAAAACAAAAATGTCCACTGAAAAAAGCTCAATTGTAAAATTTTGATGTATATGCTGCTTTGCAATACACAATAATTTATATGACATATTTTTTTGGCTTTAATTAATAAATGAGTGCTGCTGGTGTTTTACACCTGGATCTTTGATACTTTGTAAAAGACAAAGGAATGAGCACATTCAGAATTTTTAGACCCACTAGTTCAATACCAACAAATGCTAATTAATAAAATTACATATTCTACTCAAGTCTTAATTGTTAAGTAAAAATAGACTAACATAAGAAAATGCTGTTAAAGGAAAATACATAATCATTTTCATTTCTGAATTTGAACAGATACCGGTCGTAACATTTTTTCTTCATAACAAATACCTCTGCAGAATAGCAGTGGATGGCTTACATGTCTGTTAAAAATAGAACAAATTAAAATAAATACAAAATAAAATTAATTAACAAAGTGTT
Source organism: Bulinus truncatus (assembly GCA_021962125.1). NCBI lineage: Eukaryota > Metazoa > Mollusca > Gastropoda > Planorbidae > Bulinus > Bulinus truncatus. The sequence continues at coordinate 42,866 of JAGDYQ010000092.1, forward strand.
TAGTTATTATTCTCTGAGAGCTGAATTAGGGGAAGAAATGATCTATGCCTTGAAAGTTTTCAAAAATATTTATGACTGTCTTTCATTTCTATACACTATGCCTAAAAATTGATTGTTTTTTAGTATCTCAGTTAAAATATAAAGAATCAGTTTCTCTGAAATTACTAATTTCAGTCATGTGGTTACTATCCCTTACTATCTCAGGGGTTTTTGTTGTTCAACTTGTTTGACACTACTGACACAATGCCTGACCAACACTGCCTGCATTAATAACACCAACAATATGTTTAGTTAATATAAAAAAGTCCTTTATTATTCCTTTTGAAAACATACTCATACAAGTTCTAGATAGTCCTTTTATCAACAACACGATAATGGTCCTTATAAATACACAACTTGTTTGTATCAGATAAAAATACGGCCTTACTCAATCAGGTCTTCCACTGAACTGTCCAATATTAAGTTCTCACAGCAAGATGGACTACAGGACTGCTCAAGTAAAAATCCAATGTCTGCAAGTTAGTTTAGGTTACACACATACAGTCACATCCATGTACATTTTCCATTATCTCATTCTGTCACCAGTTAACCACTGATTCTCTCCCTGTACCATTAGTACCATTATGCAGCTGTACATGCCAATACAAAAACATCTCTCTGTAACAGATAGGATAAAAGAATGTCCATTATATATTTAAAAAATAAATTCAAGACTTAAAAGATGCACTCTGAAGTTTTTTTTAAATTTCTTGATGCTTAATTAAATACAGTACATTCTTGTCTTTACATACTTTGAACATAAAATCTTATGATTATTTTATTGTTTTAACCTTTTTGAAAATGTTGATATTTAATTGACTATTTTACATATAATACTTTTATGATTATTTAATATTTTATATATTTATATTTTTATGTAAAATATGAATGTTGAATGAAGCTATGCATTTTAATTCATTTTTATTGAGATTTGAAAAAAAAATCTGTATTTTACCTTTTCACAAATATTCTAAGAATTTGTTATAGCCTTATTTTTCCTAGAAACATAAATGTAATAGTGAAATTATGATACCTTTGTTTATTTTTCATTATTTTTCAGGACTGTTTTATGTTTTTTATTTAACACCTAGTTATATGTAATATAAGGTATATAGTTAAATATTACCATGTATCAAGCACATTTTATGAGATATTTTTTATGCAATATTTGCTTGAATGTAATGTAAGGTATGTTTATTTTGTTTAAAAATAATTGTAAATGTTCAATACTGTATATTTTTAGTTTGATTTCATGTCATTTTTAATGTATGAAAAATGGTAAACATGTTGATTACATCATTTTTAAAGTATGAAAAAATAAAAAACGTATTGAATACTTTCCTTTTAAAATTGCTTGACTTGATAGACCGTTATACTGAAATGGTGTTACTATTTTCTAATAATAAATGTTTGAAAGTTAGGTTTAAGTGATGTTGTTCACTGAAATTAGCAACCGGGTGTATCTATAATTTTCTTATTTCAGATGTTTCACAAGACAGCTTATTTGACTCTTCTAAAAATTTTGGCACTCTTCATTATGACAAACATTCAAAGAAACATTTTCCTTTTTTATCTAAGTTTCAAGGCACACCTTCGGAATCATCACAGTCATTTCCAGCTAACAAAATTCAGATACCTTCTAAAGCAGATTGTCCGTTTGACCATGTTTTGCAACGTTATATATGCCCTATATGTTACCAAAAATACTTAACATATTCATCTTTGTGCAACCATATGAAATTCAAACACATGGGTTTGTACGAAGCATACTGTGAGATATGTGGAAAAGGATTTCAAAGGAGGATACATTTAGAAGGTCACATGGCTATGCATGGTAAACCAATGAATTTTGAATGCTTGGCTTGTGGTGCTAAATATGCACACAAATCTTCGCTTAGGGCACATGAAAAACTAGCTCATGGTTTAATTTCCTGAAACCTCTGATGTTTTATGTTTAAAAAAAAAGGATATTTAGGTAATTTTTGTACTTTCCTAACATAAAAAAACAACAGAATAATTTTTTGATAGTTAAAAAGGTTGAGACTTGTCAGTTTTTCTATGTGTTACTATTGCATAATTGTGTTAAACGTGTAAATTGTCACCAAAAATACTATTTTCCAAACTTTATTTCAGAACGTTGCATCAGTCAACTTAATGCAGAGGATGATACAGCGTCTGTGTCATTCATGGCTCACAGTTCAAGACCTCAAAATCCTAATTGTGTTTATGATAATTGTAATGAATACAATTCTTTGAATATAAATGCCACGCTTTCCGATCAGAGTATTCATAAATGTGTCACTTGCAACATAGTATTTCCTAACAGACTACAATTTCAAAGACACATGAATGGTTTTCATAGGGAGTCAAAAAGCTTACCATATACATGTCGTCATTGTAATAAAGGATTCTTTTCTAAAGTTGGATTATGTCAGCATGAGATCCAGCACTCTGGGCATACATTTCATTGCCACCTATGTACTTCACAGTTTACATTCAAGAGAAATCTTAATAGGCATATTAAAAATGTACATGGATTAAAGATATGCCGTTACTGCCATGCCAGTTATAGCACTCAGGAAGGAAACATTCACCAGTGTTTGGATGTTTAAATTTTAGATATTTTTACTCATACTGGTGTTTCTTTTAAAATCCTTTGAATATATCATGTCTAATGAAGATGGTTTACATTTTTACTTCATGGTGACTCTATAAGGATAATATGGCATATTTCATTCTTTTCTTTCAGAAGAATATTACGGACAAATGAAAACAAGTGTGAAGAAACAAGCTTCTACAAATGATGCTAAAATTCAGTCTTTTGGTCATAGTTACATGTCTAGAAGGTCTAATGTATTTTTCAGAGATTGTAGTACATCAGAACCGAATGATTCTGATAATTTATCATCAGTTAAATTTGGTTGCCAGTATTGCTTAGAAAATTTTGATACAAAGATGAGCTTAAGTCGTCACATGAATGAAGCTCACAGAGGGTCTCAAGCATCATACCCATTTCATTGTGTGGAATGTGGAAAAGGGTTTTTCTCTAACTCAGGACTCAAGCACCACATGGAGAGTCACTTGGTTAATTCAGAATGTTTGATTTGTGGGCACAAATTCAAATACAGCAGAAATTTAAAAAGGCACATTGAGAGTAACCACTATATGAAAGAATGCAGACAGTGTAAAAACTATATTTCTGGATATGAGTATGGAGCACATATAGCTTCCTGCAAAAGGCAACCTAACAGACCAAAATAATACCTTATTTTTAACGCCGGAAATGATTAAACATACAGTTTGCCTAATGACATATTTAAAAAGTCCTTAACAATAAATGAACTAGATTGATTAATTTCATACTAAGGCATTTTATTTGTTGCAGGTCTTTATGATACAGGTTCTCAAAGAAAGTATCTACCTAAATACCACAGATTGAAATCAACTCAACATTTACCACATGTCTTAACACATCATGCATCTACAGAGGAAACTTCTTTTAGAGAGGAAAAAGGAAACAATCCAGAAAATTCTATAGATTTTTGTGCCATTTGCAACTGTAATCTGCCATCAAGTGTTTCTTATCAGTGCCACTATAGTGAAGTACATGCTTCAGAATCATATGTTGGTCCTTTTGGTGCTACAGGTTGCTTGACCTGTAACATATGTAACAAAAGTTTTATTACTAAACAGCGCTTACATCAACACTACTCTGTGCATGCTTCTGCTGTTTATTCTTGCCATATTTGTAATGTCAAATTTAAACACAAGAAGAACATTGGAAGGCATTTAGAAACTAATCATGGACTTAAAAAGTGCATGTATTGTCTGGAGCTTTTTAGAAAAGGAAATGATTTTAATCATCATGTTTTATTTTGTAATGCATCAAAAGAAAGCATATCTTAGTAGTTGAGCATGTTGCGTTCCTTAAATATTCGTGTAAGTTAGCTAAGTGACGCCTATTCAAGAAAAAAAAACTATTGCTTTAACAATTTTTTTTTTTATACATTAAACATAATTGCTAAGATTTTTTTTATAATAATACGTTTGTTATAGTTTTTACCTTTTTAATGTTTAGAAATATATTATTATATGTAATAAATTATTAAGGATCATTTTATACAAAATACCATTAAAGCACCAGTAAATCACTGTCAGCTAATTGACTCTGGTCACTCACCATTGTAATTTTTCTTTTTATTAGACATCATTGGAATGGACATTTTTATTTATTTGGTTGTTGTTTTTTTTAATACATAAATTTGTGATATTAAGTGATTGATAGTAAAAAAAACAAACAAGAATTTATTAAATAAATAGCTGTGACTTGGAAACTGACTCTGAAGTTTTTTGATTTTCATTTGAAACAGTATAAAATTCTGTATCTTCGTTTGGTTTAAATTAATCCTACAGGTTGTTTGAAACGGAACGTAACATTATGAACAATATACAAAAGTATTAAAACTTTCTTTGTTTCAGGAAGAAAAGCTTCAGTCTCAAGTCAAGATCATCATTTACAGAATAGATATGGTGGAAATAGACATGAATATTCTTTTGAACCTTTGCTGGGAAATGCATATGGTTCCACACAATTTTCTAATATGGATTCTTTCAAAACTTCTGAAACATTTGTACAATGTTCTTTTTGTGATTGTAAACTTGATACTAGAGCTATGTATCAGAAACACATGAATGAATGCCACAGAGAAAAAAATGCTTTGCCCTTCAGTTGTTCCATGTGCCAGAAAGGATTTTTTTCATTGACAGGATTAAGGCACCATATTGAGGCTCATAATGGACGTCAGTTTGTTTGTGCCATTTGTGATGCTAGATTTCAACATAAGCATAACTTAAAGCGCCATGTTTTGGGAGTTCATAAGTTGAAAGAATGCCCTAACTGTTTAACAACATTTCCTGCTGGTCCAGAGTTTAACTCCCATTTACTAACTTGTGGATCAGATGGAATGTTCCTAAAATGATTCAAGCATTAATTATATTGATCGAGCTAGTCATTTTATTTTCTTATAACATGAATTTTTGTAATGGTGTATAATTGAATCTGAGATCCCCTGTTAATTGTTTTTGTAATCTAAAAAATACTAAATTCAAGGAATTTTCACATTGGATTTTAAGTTTAATAGAGCTGGAACTGATACCTAATACAAGGTAGCAATGAACTCTTGTTAATTTCATGCATTCTATGGCAGTTTGTTATTTTGTAGTTGGGACAAACTTAAAATTGGAGTCAGAAGAAATGGCATTCATGTTTTTATAATAATAGTATGGTTTTTCAACATGCCATGCTGACAAGCTCCCTCGTATTTGCAGTCTTTAAACTGTCTTTATTAACTCAGTATAACTGAACCATCATCTACAAGATCATGAAGCTGCCTGGTTTACTTGCTATTAAAATGTATTCTGTATTGGGTACATCATTTGTACTAATGTTTTTTGTTCTTTCTGCACTTGATGTTTGGACACACAAAAACATAATCTGAATACACCTTCTACATTGCGGAAAATGAACTAAGCAGTAATTACATCAGGCAAAAATGTACAACTTTTAAACACATATTTAATTGACTTTGATAATAGTCACTGTCTTCTGGATCATGTCATATATGTCATCAGTCATACTCATTTCTTAAACATCTAGCGGTAAAATGTGAACATCCAAACCTTACTTTTTTTTCAGGTGTGAGTTTAAAGCATGCATTTGACAGACCCCGTGCTCCAGCTCCCAGAATTTCACATGACTCTTTATCAACCAAAGATGTTGGATTAAGTTATAGCACCCAGTTAGTAGAGTCATGTACTTGCAGCTTTTGCGGAATTACTTTATCTACACCATTTTTGTTGAAACAGCATGTTTCTTACAATCACAGTGATCAACTTCCTTTTAGTTGTGAGATCTGTGGAAAGGGATTTATAAGCTATTCTGGCGTTCGACACCACAAACGAACTCATTTGGGTTGGCTATTTCCTTGTGAAATTTGTGGAGCAAAATTCAAACACAAGCATCATATGAAGGACCATGTTAAAAAGTTTCATCCAAAATATTTATTTCAAGAAATAAGTTGAAATAAGTTCATAAATAAAATTTAAGTTGTCAATAAAAAAACAATGCTGTGTGGAATTCAGAGAATGTTTGACTCCAATCAAGTTTAATTTAGCTCTCACAAATCAAAGGAACTTGGATAAATCCCAGTGGTTTTCAGATCATCCATGTTTACTGTAAACCTTAATATAACAGGCTATTTGTATCGAATTCATTTATTTTTCAATTCATTTATTTTTCATTCAAGCCAATGATCTTTGTTCTATTTGTAATTCAAAACTTGTTACTAGAGTACTCCATCAGAAAGATGGAATTCCCCAGAAAAAAAATCTATTTTGACAGATTTTGCTTGTGAGAAATCCTTCATTTTGTAATAGTGTGATAAACATTTTTTTCATTGACAATTATTGCACCATATCAAAGTTTTTAGTAAAGAAAGTAAAGTTCCCTTAACCTTAAATGGCCATCAGGGCAGATGAAGTGTAGAATTAATCTGTTTCTGTAACCACTGCATATAAAGGGCTGTGTGGTTAGAACAACTCCCAGCCGCTTTTATTCGCTAACTATAGTCACATACATGTACCATTTTTAAAGCTGAATGGACTAGAGGGACTTTTTAAACATCTTTTGACCTGGAAAAATTCACTTCGTTCTCATCAAGGATCAAATCTGTGGCTCTCTGGTCAACGATTGAGCGCTCTACACTGCTTGGCTATCCGTCCCTAATCAAAGCCTTTAACAAACCAATTTTTTTATGCTATTTGCTATTTTTAAATGGCATGATTTTAGAATCGGAATTAAAAAATTTTCCTAATTTCATAATATTGTAGAACATAACTTTTTTTTTATTGATTTGAGGATCAGATTGAATGTTCTTACAGTTGATTAAACATTGTTTATGATTTAAGTTTGTTAAACTAGCTTTTAAACATTTTAAAAATAATATGAATGTTGATTGTGGTGTGCATCTGAATCAAAGAGACTTTATCTGGTGAGAAGTTAAAATTCCACAGAAAACATTAAACATTCTGTTTTTTTCAGGGAATAAATCTTCATTGGATTTCAAGATTAAAAGACCAGGAAATAAATTATATTCATTGCCTAGAATCAGTGAATTTCACTCAGAGTCAAGTGGTTTGCAGAAGTTAAATTTTGTGGATGAAAGAAACTCAACTGAAAATTGGATTGACAAGAAATGTCATTTATGTTGTTGCAGTACTCCATCACGTGTGCTTTTTCAAAAACACATGTCAACATTTCATGGTGATAAACTCCCTTTTGGTTGCTCATTTTGCACAAAAGGTTTCTATACTCAGTCAGGTCTGAGCCGACACTTAAAAGATCATGGAACTGCCCAGTTTTCTTGTCAGTATTGTGACTTACAGTTCAAACGGAAACAGTATTTGGTACGCCATTTGAATGTTGTGCACAAATTTTTTTCTTGTTCTTACTGTTCATCATGTTTCAAGATAAAAGAGGATTTGAATACACACATTCTACGTTGTGGGAAGTGAAATGTACAACTTTTAAACACATATTTAATGATTACTATCTTCTGGGTAATGTCATATTGTCATCAGTCATATTCATTTCTTAAACATCTAGCGGTAAAATGTGAACATCCAAACCTTACTTTTTTTTCAGGTGCGAGTTTAAAGCATGCATTTGACAGACCTCGTGCTCCAGCTCCCGGAATTTCACATGAATCTTTATCAACCAAAGATGTTGGATTAAGTTATAGTATCCAGTTAGTAGAGTCATGCACTTGCAGCTTTTGTGGACTTAATTTATATACGCCATTTTTATTAAAGCAGCATGTATCATACACGCACAGTGATCAACTTCCTTTTAATTGTGAGATTTGCGGCAAGGGATTTATAAGCTATTCTGGCCTGCGCCATCATAAACAAACTCACTTGGGTTGGTTATTTCCTTGTGAATTTTGTGGAGCTAAATTCAAACACAAGCATCATATGAAAGATCATGTTAAAAATAAACATTCAAAATATATGAACGGTGCATCTTAGCACAACATATATCAAATTGACTAAGACAAGTTTTCCCACTTGTAGACAATATGTGTGCAAACATTTACAAAAATATGTCAATTATAAACAAAAATTCCATGATGCTGGTTGGATTTACTTACCAAAGTAAATTTTCTTCATTTCAGAGAACTACTCCACTGATGATAAAAGGTATCAAAGACTTCATTTACCACTTACCAATCAAATGAACATGGAAACATCAGAAAACTCTCAATTGTGTTCAGATCAGCAGTATATATGCTGTTATTGTAGTAAACATTATTTTACATGGCCATTATATAAAATTCATTTATCTCATTACCATGGTGACAAGTTACCTTTGAGATGCTCTGTTTGCGGCAAAGGTTTTTTTTCCAAATCTGCTCACTATCACCACAGAAGAGCCCATGAAGAACGAAAATTTGAATGTCATGTTTGTAGTTCTAAATTCATGATGAAACATCATCTCAAGACGCATTTAATTGGTGTTCACAAATTGATTGTAGAAAACTTGTAATAGGGATTACATTTAAAAAAAAAACACTTGTTAGCTTCATTTACTTTACTAATTTTTTTTTCATGCTTGTTTTGTTAAATCCTGCAGACATAGGAGAATGTTCTCTCTGCCAGTGGTGATAAGTCACTGTATTACTGCTAAATATTTCAAGGCAGCAGTGAGAATGACATTGTTTTTCTCTTTCAGGAGCAAGTAAATCTACATCCATAAATATAAGGCCAGGGAAGATGCAAGCTACTTCAAGAATCAACTATCTTCACTTTGGAGATGTGCCTTCAGCTAATTATGTATCGTTATCAGATATATCAGATCAGTCTACACAGCTGCATTGCTCTAAATGCTCAGAAACCTTTTTAACCATGACTTTACTAAAATCACATCTTTCTCAATACCACGGTCAAGATTTACCATACATGTGTACACAATGTGGTAAAGGCTATTATAGTTCTTCAGGTCTCTATCGTCACATTAGAGTTCATAAAGGAACTATGATTATGTGTCCATTGTGTGAGTCTAAATTTACCCAGAGAAGCACACTTAAAAGACATTTAATACGGTGTCATAATCAAACTCCTTTCTAGGGATCATTTATTGTTGCTGCTTAGTACAGAGTCAGTTTTTCTTTTTTGTAATAATAAAAAAAAATTAAACCTTATTATTGTCACTGTTTGAAAACTACATTGGTAATGTATTAATTTACATTTAGTTTGGTACTTTCTGTATAATATTTCTGTACAATTGTGTGATTTGATGTCAAAAAATGCTAACATTTTATGTAAAAGTTTTTCTTTTTCAATGCAAAGTGTATTTTTCTATATTTGACAATTTCTTCAGCTATTATTTTTGATGGATATTATTAATGTGTCTGGATAATTTACAAGAATTTCTTTTAAACCAATAAATTATTAAATCATCAGCTTGTTATTACAATTTTTTGTAACAGAATTTTTTGGGCACATTTTACCAGGATATTTTAATAAAATGAAACTAATACTGTGATTTTTTCTCTGCTTGATGTTTTCCATAAATTATTTAAAAATTATACATAAAACAAAGTAATGTTAAAGTTTTAACTACAGCACAAAGGTATCACCAAAAACATTTTTCATGTTATCGTTAGTACTTGCAGAACAGATTCAGTGGTATTAGATGTTAATTATTTGACTGGTGCAAAATTGAAAGTACAGAACGGTGTAAACAAGAAATGACTTCAGCTTGAAAAGTGAATCTTAAATATTTTTTTTTGTTTCAGAGAAGTACAATAAAACTTCAAGAAGAAGGCAACAACAAAATAATTTCCGCATATCTAGCATGTCTGTTATCCCAGATGGAACTGGGAACACAAGTTTACCATTGGTCACTAGGGAAGCAGCCAGTCACTTTGGATATTCATTGGATCCACATTTACCACAAATAACAAACATAATTTGTCCCATTTGCCATGATACTTTTTTGGATAAAGGCAGTTTCAAAAGTCACATGTCTCAGTTTCATGGAAGTGAGATGCCCTTTACTTGTACATTATGTGGCAAGGGGTATGCAAGTCTTTCTGGATTATCTCTTCACATGCAAGCTCATGAAGGAAAAACGTACTTGTGCCCCATCTGTGATTCTAGATTTACCCAAAATAGTACAATGAAGAGGCATTTAAGAATGGTTCATAAAACAACTCAGTGCCTAAATTGTAGAAATGTATTCAAACTTGACTCAGAATATAACCAACATATTATAACGTGTGGTTTGAGCACAAACAGTTTATCTTGATCCAGTTTCAGAAAATAGCCACGATTTCATCAGAAATCTTTGACAATGTCATTTAAATATATAGGCATTTTAGAGTGTTGAAGAATTCATTTTAAAAAATGTAGCGTACAATAAAATTGAATGTTTATTTTTGTTTCAGACAAAGCAGATTATCATACCTTCATAAAGTCCTCAAGAAGCAACTTTAAAAAAAAACTTCATTCAAAAAATAAAGAGGAACTTGGCAATGTTCCTCATTCATTGTCAGCTAATGTAATGAATATGGAGAGTCAATATTCAAATGAAAGTGGCAAATTTCATTTACCAGCATTTTCTCATTTTCATCTTAGCTATCCACAGTTGCCTTTTGTTTGTAAAATTTGCAGAAGAGGTTATGCCTCTAACACAGGTCTGTTTCTCCACATGCAAGTACATCTTGGAAAAACCTACTCTTGTCCAGTTTGTGAATCAAAATTTACTCAGAGAGGAACAATGAAGCGTCATTTAAAATCTAGACATAATTGCATCCAGTGTCGTATATGTGAAACAGTGCTTTCTTGTGGATCAGAGTTTGAACAGCACACACTAAAGTGTCAATGATATATTATATGTTTTAATTCACCGTGATTTGAAAATGGAAACACGCTTACATTTTTTCAAATAAACCTGATGGAAAATGATTTGAATATTTTTTTTTGTTTCAGGGGAACTGGCATCTTCATCTAGAAATGCAAATAACTTCAAAGCAGAAAGGCGTTCATGCTCACTATGTCCAGCTGTAGCATTCTCAACTAGTGCTTTAAAAGCTCATATGGCAGCAGCTCATAACAATATGCTGCCATTTAATTGTACCATATGTGGAAAAGGATATCTCAGTTCAGGTGGACTTTATCTACACAAGCTTAGTCATGAAGGAAAATACTATTTATGTCCACTGTGTGACATGAAATTTGCACAAAACAGTAGTGTTAATAGACATTTAAAGCGATTTCATTTGTGTGCTCCTTGTGGAATTTGTTCTGGTGTCTTCAAATTAGGAGAAGAATATAATCAACATTTGGAACAACACTGCAGAAAATGATTGAAATAGATTTGATCCATGTTAATTAACATTTTTATACATAAATCTGTATCTTTTTAAACTACACACAATTAACCAATTTTTTATGATGCTGTGGTATTACAAAGATTGTATTAAGTCATTTATCATTAAAACTTTTTTTTTATCTTAAATGACTGGTACATAATAAATGTTTATATTTCATCTGGACTTACGGAATAAAATTATCTTTATATTTAGCACTACGTCTTCTATTGTTCTGCTACTTATTTGTTTCAGATAACTTCTCCGGGCAACAAAGCTGCACTTCATTTAAAACACCACTAACAGATTTTTATAATCAAGACATTGATTTACCTATAAGGAGATTTCAGTGTGTTCCTGCTATGCTAAATTCTGAGTCTGCTTTGAGAGTTCACAGTGAAATGACCCATGGCAGAAGATGGCCTTTTACTTGTAGATTATGTGGGAAAGGTTATAACAGTAATGCAGGCTTGCACCTTCATATGCTGTTGCACAAAGGAAAATATTTTCAATGCCCTATCTGTGATTGGAAATTTACTCAAAAAAGTAACTTAAAACGGCATTTACACAGGGTTCATAATCATAAACAGTGCATCAATTGTTCTCAGATCTTTCCATTGGGATTGGAATTTGATCAGCATGTCTTAGATTGTCATAGAGCCTGACAAAAACAAGTTAAAATTTTATAATCATGCAAGCAAAATCAGTTCTTTAAATTTAAATCTTTGCTTTAACATTCAATAAACTTAATGTAAAAAAAGGGTTTTAGTCAACTAAATTTATTTATTTTCAGAAATATTTTCACAAGGCCAAGTCAGAAAGTTGTCGCATCAATTAGCTGCTGCATCACACAGTTCATCTAAATTATTTCCTTCAGAAACAGTCAGTAATAACACATTATTATCTGCAGGAGATCTGCCGTGCCCATATTGTTCACAAGTGTTTACTTGTGAATATTATTTAAAGTCTCATTTATCGGATGAACATGGCAGTATGTTGCCTTTCACTTGTAGACTATGTGGCAAGGGCTATTTATCACAAAGAGGTTTGATCCACCATAAGCATGCCCACTTTGGGAAAAAATTCATGTGTCCTGTGTGTGGAAAAAAATTTACTCAAAAATTCACTATCAAAATACATTTGAAGAATATCCACAGCTCGTTACAGTGTAATTTATGTTCGCTTATTTTCAAGATTGGACCAGAATATGAACAACATGTGCTCACTTGTAAACAGCTTATTCAATTTAATATTTAGAAAGTTTTGATTGAATTGTTTAGTGCACTGCCTCCCTTCACCTTAGTCTACATGTGTTTGTGTTCTCATTTCAGGGAGAACCTATAAAAGGAGCCAAGCTTCACATCATTCGCTGACAGTCAGTTCTCAAGAAATCAGAAATATTTCATCCAGAATTAAAACTAAATGTGTTGATGATAGCATTTCTCCATTCTGCCATGAAAACTCAATGGACCATACTGTTTTAACAAATCCTGTACAATTGATAAATCAATGCATGCCATTCAGCTGCACTATTTGTGGCAAGTGTTACAGCACAGCAACTGGTCTAAAACAGCATATGAATGGGCATGAAGGGGTGACTTTCAAATGCCCCATTTGTGATGCCAAATTAACTCGTAAAGGCAGTGTTAAAACACATATGAAGGCTCTACATAAATCATCTCAGTGTGTCAACTGTTCTGGAATATTTCGCCTTGGTTCAGAATATAACCAGCACATATTACACTGCATTTGATTTTTTTTTTTTAATTTGCCCTCTCGTCGATTTTTTTTATTTGCTTTTCAGTACAAGTTGATAGACTTTTTTTTTTTTAAATTATGCATAAAGACATTCATTGTATAAGAAGATTCTCTTTTATTTCAGGATCTGCATCACACATTCCATCCATTACTTTGGCAGGTCAGACATCAAGTTCATTCCTGAATTCTAAGTCTAACAAAAAATCAAAGCGAGCCATTGGGACAGAACGATTGTCAAATAGTTTAAACTTAATTACTGAAGAACAAAATGAAACAGATTCTACTAGTCTTCAAGAGGAATGTTTTCATTGTCAAATTTGTGCTTCAAAGTTTACTAGTAAACATGATCTTATGATGCATTTGTCACAACAACATGGCAAAACTATGCCATTCTCCTGTCATCTCTGTGGTAAAGGATACCAGAGCTCTATGGGTCTGACATATCACATGCAGGCGCATGAAGGCAAATTCTTCCAATGTCCTGTATGTGATACACGACTAACACAGAAGAGCTCTGTGAAACCACATTTGAAAAATGTTCACGGCGTTGCTCAGTGTCCAACTTGTTCAGCTATTTTCAAATTGGGCCCAGAATATAATTATCATGTTTTATATTGTGTGTAAACAAGGAAAGGAAAAAAAAAAAAAGCACCTAATTGCAATGTATGATTGTGTGTGTATACGTGTCAAGATGCCAGTACTTCTAAATAAAAGAACATTAACAACAAATATTTTATCTTTCAGAGTCAAAGTTTAATGAAGGAAAAGTTCATGCCAACAGAATTAGTGCTAGTGTTCAGAAGCCATCTTCTTTGTTAAGCTTGAGTTGCCAGTTCTGTAATAAAAAATGTATTGAAGAAAAAAGCCTTCAGGACCATATTTCTCAGATCCACAATAATTTACTGCCCTACACCTGCAGTTTGTGTGGTAAAGGTTACCAAACACTTCCTGGATTAAAATATCACAATGAAGTTCACAAAGGGACAACATTTTCATGCTGTTTCTGTAATGCCAAGCTTTCTCAGAAAGCTAAATTGAAGAGACATTTAATTAATTTACATAATCATTCACCATGTGCAGTTTGTAATCAGATTTTTCCAGTAGGCACAGAATACAATAGACATGTCCTAAGTTGTAATAAATAAAATGTTGGGAATTAAATATTGTAAAAGAAGTTTATTTGTGCAGTTTTCTTACCGAAGAACTCGGTGAAGACCTTTTTGTTTTTTTGTATAAAATTGTTATTAAGTTTTATAATGCTTATATTCAAAATCTGTCCAATGCGATTTTTTAAAATAAATAATTAATTGAATGGATTATATTTGAAATTACACTATTTCTTTTTTCAGACAATAATACATCAGGATCAAAAAAGGATATTTTTCATGCTGGTTCAAAATCTTCTCAAGTGACACCTTCATCATATTCTTCTTTACTGAATAACTCCAGCTCTTCAGAGTCAAACTTTGATGCACCAAGGGCATATCAGGATAAATCCCACTGCCCACATTGCAAAGAACTCCCAGTAGCTAATCTGAAAAGGCATCTCTCAGAGTTTCACGGATATGCAATGCCTTATCACTGTGCTATATGTGGGAAAGGATTCTTAAGTACCTCAGGGCTATACCATCATAAACTATATCACACCGGTAAAAAATTTTCATGTCCACTTTGTGAGGTGTCATTCACCCAGAGAAGCAAGGTTAAGAGACATTTAAGACATATACATGGTTGTATGCCATGTTCAACTTGTTATGGAATATTTTGTATTGGTTCTGAATATAACGATCATGTTTTGCACTGTTCTAGCTCATCTGTCATGCATTAAAAAAAAAGGGGTGTGTTAAACATTTTACTAATGTAGTAAACCAGATAGATACATGTACATTTAAAAAAAATGAAATTTGTAAACAAACTATTGGAAAGCCACAGTTGAAAAGCTCATTAAGTATTAAATGTAAAATATTTGTCTGTTATTTCAGAACATTACCAAAGAAGACATCCAATTATGATGGAGCAGAATCCAATTGACATGAATGCTAGAACTCTGCAATATTCACCACTTGAACCTATTCATACACAAACTTCAAAAAAAGAATATTTTACTCAGTGTCAACATTGTCAAAGGAAAATAATTTCCAGCTCGTTAAAAGCTCATTTGTCCCAATTTCATGGAAGCCAAATGCCTTTTCAATGTCAGCTATGTGGTAAAGGTTTTTTGAGCCTCTCAGGCTTGAACCACCATACCCTAGCCCATGAGGGTCGCAAATTTATGTGCACTATTTGTGACTCCAAGTTTAATCAGAAATCTCATCTTAAAACTCACCTGAACAAAGTGCATAAATTATCTCAGTGCCCTACTTGTTCACAGCTTTTTGGCATCGGCCAAGAATTTAATCAACATTTACTTCAGAATCATTAAAATCATCAAACATTATGTTTCATTTATTTCAAATGAAAAAAAATAGGTCTCAAGCTTTCATTGTGTATGGCCAGTTTTTTTCTACTTCAATTTGAACAGATGTATAAATTAATTATGAAATAGTCATTTTATGCATAGCTTCTGACAGTCAGCTGTAATTTAAAACTAAATTAGTTTTTTTTCTTCTTTTCTTTATTCTGTTTTTTTCAGACAGACAATCAGTGATTTCACAAGAACTTCAGAAATTTAAGAATATGATGTCAACTTTCAACACATTAGATCATAAAAATAAGTGTGCATATTGTAATGAGACTTTTGCATGTGAACCATATTACAGAAAACACCTCTGTGAAAAGCATGGTCATTTAATGCCCTTTTGTTGCAAAATATGTGGCAAAGGCACACTGAGCAGACAGAATCTGTTGTATCACATGCAAGGGCATGAGGGAAAAACGTTTGTATGCTCTGATTGTGGATCCAAATTTAAATTGAAGCACCATCTGATACGACATGTCAGAACTGTTCATTATTTAAATATGTGCACCAAATGTTTGCTTGTATTTCCAGATGTTACAGAGTTAAATAAACATAAAGCAACTTGTACAACAATGATCTCTTATTCTCATAAGTTGAGTTGATTCTTGTGACTGGAACATCCTCAGTGCTTTATTGCACTGATTTTTTACCACCATGGTAGACAGTGTACTTGGAGATTTTCACACATTTCATTTTGTCTAAGATTTTCTTATCTTCTTTGTTGCAGGATTTCTTAAATGTGACTCTGGACAATTTAAACATTCAGCTTCAGTCCCAGCCTCAGAAAAATGTGCTAAGTCTTTACCAAGAGCTTCAATTATGTCATATCAGTTAAAGACCAATGCTCGACTTGAAACTAGTGAGGGCAATATTGTTAAACCTTACTCCTGTGGAATCTGTGGAAAAGGCTTTCTGTCTGCCACCGGCTTTAATTTACACATGCAGGCCCATGAAGGAAGAAAGTTTATGTGCACTATATGTGATTCCAGATTTAATCAGAAGGTTCATTTAAAAACTCACTTGAGGGGTGTTCATAAATTGGCACAGTGCACTAATTGCTCTGGTGTGTTTGGTGTTGGAGATGACTACAATCAACATTTATTGTACTGTAAATAACCATATTTTTGTCTGACATTTTTTAATAGATTTATTTGTTATGGGACTAGGGAAACTTAATGATAATTTTATGTTCTAGTGTTATTAGAAATTTTGGATGGATGTGGTAAAGTGAGATTGTGTTAATGTTATTCATTGGACAAATATTCAATTTGCATTTGTAATACATTATAACATCAGATGATTTACCCTTTGTTTATTTGGAGAATGGCTTTGTTTTCCCACAAACTACTGAGATTTATCTTTTTGTTATATCTGAATGATGATTTGAGTATTGCTTTATTTCCCAGTTCATTTTCCTAAATATTTTGGCCATATCACTAATGTGGTTGAATCACTCCATTTGATTGTATTGTTTAATTTCAGAGATGGACACTGTGGAAGTTGAAAAAAGATTTGATTTAATAAAGCCTTCCAGTGGAGGAGAAGCATTGAAATGGTGTGCACAGTGTCATCTCAGATTTCCATCAGTGCCATTATACAATAAGCACTTGTCTCAGCAGCACCCAGATCTCTTACCATATTCTTGTCATCTATGCGGAACAGGTTTTCAAACAAAAACTGGACACCAGATACATATACAATGTCATGCTGGCAGAGTTTTTGCCTGCTCAATTTGTAGTGTTCGATTCAAAAGGAAGCACCACTTACAGGACCATTGCAAAAGACTTCATAATCTCTACATGTGTGGGAGGTGTTTAGTCACTTTCAAAGACCAGCATGATATTAATCTACATTTGGGCTCATGCAAAGCTGTTAGCTCACGCTAACTGTTTTGCTTTCATTTTTGCTTTTGTTTTGTAATGTTCAGAAGGCATACCATTATATCACTAACATTTTGAGCAATTGCTAGTTTCCATTTGAACTAGTATAAATCTTTCAACACAAATTGATCAAGATAATTTTCTTTCAGAACGCAAGCACAGAATGGAACCTCCTGCTCAAGACATCAATTCAAGTCTAGGAGGATCTTCATTCAAATCGACTATCTGGTGTAGCCACTGTACAATGGGTCTGCCTTCTGTTAAGTTGTATCAAGAGCACTTCAGTGAATACCATCCAAATGTTATACCATATCGTTGTGAAATCTGCAATAAGCCTTTTTTAATCAAAGATAACCTTCGTTCACATATGCGAAGTCATAGGGGAAGATCTTTTCCCTGTGCTTTTTGTGATTCCAAATTCAAATTCAAGCACCACCTCAAGAAGCACATGGGGTGTGTCCACAAATTATTTCCTTGCGGAAAATGTGTTGCTTGTTTTAAAACTTCAGAAGAGTATTCTACTCATAGATCATTGAATCATTAAGCTTGAGGTAGAAATGTTATTTTTTTTTGCCTGATTAAAACATATAAAAAAATAACCATCGACATGCAAAGTTTATGCTGGGCCGTCTGAACTCTCAAGTATTCACATCATGAGCCCACTGTATGCCTTGGTTTGTTACTGCTCATGATAGGTCCATACTGTTCTCAGACACATCCCACAGTAGAACAGTTTAATTTGCATCATGTAGCAGCTTGTAACACTCAATACTAGTGCGCCATATCACTGTGTTCCATATTCAAGTTTAAACATCAGTTGAAAAATCACCTGAAATGTGTCCATATATTATTGTCCTGTTCAATCTTGTATTTTTACGTTTTAAAGTAAGGATGACTTAGCCCATCATTTTTTTAGATTGCAGAAATATTTTTAAATAGACAACAATTCTCACTGTTCATTAGAATGAAAAGTTTAACTTTTAATTGACTTTTTTTCTTCATTTTTACTTTTTTGTTGCATAAATTTAGAAAAATATTTTTATTCATGAAAAATGTGCTCACAAATAATCTTCATTTTTTTACCATAATTAGGGAATTATAATGAATAATACAAGTCATTTTTTTTTTATAAATACTGAGGTCTCATTTGCATATTTTCTTTTGGAAACTTTTTTAGTACATTGAAAACTGCTAATGTTGATACTACATATTTTATAATTATTTTGTTGTACATTTATTTTTTGTTTAAAAAAATTAATAAAACATAAAAAAAAACAACAAACAAAATGTTTTTGTGCTGTGACTGAGTTTGATGCTTGAGAAATAGTAAGATTCCTAGAGAGAATGAAGAGACCTTTGATTAAACGCTAGATATATAACTTCATGGAACAACATTGGAAATTGAATCTAGCACCACAAAATAAAGTTTGGTATGAACATATCCAGGCTTCCATTACTGTTAGCTAGATTCACTACGGATGCTCACATAGAGTAGAATCTTGTATTAATTACCATACTTCACTACGGATGCTTTCATAGACTAGAATTTTATATAAATTACCATACTTCACAAGAATTGTCAAAAATATAGCTCACCTGAAAAATTTAGGACCATTTCAGTTTATAAGTCGGTATAATCTATTGCCGAGAGTAAACTCCACCATCTTCTTGATCCGTTTCCAGATCTTTCTGGGCTTCAACAAAGTTTCCTTTCTCCTTTCCTTCTCCCAAATATGTAGTGAAGTCATTTCATCAGAAGCGGTAAAATTACAAATTGAAACATGTCGAAAGAAACAAACAAAAAAACTGCAAAAGTTTCAATGACTATAAAAAAAAATTTTTTTACTGTATAAAACCAGTATTTTAAAAAGACCACTGATATTGTGATGCTGCCAAATTACTGCTAAGCAAAGTCGGTGGTGAAGAAACGGAATCTGTAAAAATTTGCACAAATGCCATTTATAGGCAGCTTGTGCAAATGTTTAAAAAGGTTGAGTATGAATCTACAAGATAGAAACAGTACATGAAATTTCAAAAAGATATATTTGCTGCAGTTATTCAGAATGAAATATAACCTCAACATAATTTATTTTAAGCATTTTATTTTAAATCCTCCAAAAGTGTCAGACTTAATGTTGACAATAGGGGCAACCTACGTAGGACCTGAGCTTGTGGAAATTTTTTAGCATTTAACTAACAAAATGAACATTTGTTCCAGGGCAGATAAGGTGGAAAATACCAGCATCAATAGATTAATCCAAAAAAAGGAAAATTTCCAATGCATATTTGTTGTTCGTGTAAAGGGCTACACAAGGCACATTTTTCATTCAACATAATGTTATCCAAACACTTTGAAGGGATGGGTGGTCGTGCCTTTAAAAGCCTACTTTGCGACCTGAGGGTTACTAGTTCAATCTTCAGTGAGAACCAAATGGAATTTCGCAGTCATGGTTAAGGTCCCCTACATTTTTCTCCTATCTGCCGCCATGGTCATTGCACTATTGACTATGATGGTGATGAAAAAGGAATCTTAAGAGATAAATATCTATTGGCTCAATCTTCATTGAGAACTGAAGGGAATTTCGCAGTCATGGTTAAGGTCCCCTACATTTTTCTCCTGTCTGCCACCATGGTCATTGCACTATTGACTATGATGGTGATGAAAGAGGAATCTTAAGAGATAATATCTCATCCTTACAGGGACTTCACAGATACAACCACTGAGGTAATGGTATCTATATGCTGCCACTTAAGGGTGCTGTCATCGAGTGCAATATTCTTTCAACTTGTAAAGTCTAGTCCTCTCTAGGCTGGTCAAGCACACACATCAACTTATTGTGATAAATGTTAACACCATATTTTATGGAGAATAACTTTTTATATTGTTGGCTTGCCATTGATATAAACTAGGAACAGTATAATGGATATTCTATATGATGTATCACTTGGTTGTGTAAAGCTGTTAATTG
Organism: Bulinus truncatus; assembly: GCA_021962125.1. Lineage (NCBI taxonomy): Eukaryota > Metazoa > Mollusca > Gastropoda > Planorbidae > Bulinus > Bulinus truncatus. The sequence goes on from JAGDYQ010000092.1 coordinate 63,399, forward strand.
TTTGGCGTTTGATCTTAACTGAAGTGTGGCTAGTTATTTTATAGACTTTAAGCCCAAACAGTACCAGTATTTGATACATTATTTATACCCATTTAATAAATATTAAGGAAAAAAAAAATTCTAAAAATAATATTAATAGAACATGTTTCTACCATGTTTCACTATTAGGAAAACTTATGTTGAGCAAGTTAATTGTTGATAATGATATTGATTCTAAATATATTTATTTTGGTTGAGATTTATAAAATTAACATACATAAAAAATTGGTAATTTCTTTATGTTGAAATTTGATGCTAAAAATATTTATATAAAAAAACAACAAACAACAACAACATATTTGAGGTTTTTGATGCAGAATATCTGGCAAAAGCACTTGATCTGATCAAATCTTTTGTATTTCATGGAAAACTTTTGTTAATTCTGATAGCGGATCTAGATTTAAATTAAAACACCACCTCATTCATCTCGTCAAAGCTGTTAATAGTTTGAATATCTGCTTCTCCAGAAATTATATAGTTAATTTACATAAATTTGAGTTATTTTTGTGACTAAAATATCATGAATGGTATTTGCATTCATTTTTTACCACCATGGTAGACAGTGTACTTGGAGATTTTCACACATTTCATTTTGTCTAAAGATTTTCTTATCTGCTTTGTTGCAGGATTTCTTTTTTTCTACTTCAATTTGAACAGATGTATAAATTAATTATGAAATAGTCATTTTATGCATAGCTTCTGACAGTCAGCTGTAATTTAAAACTAAATTAGTTTTTTTTCTTCTTTTCTTTATTCTGTTTTTTTCAGACAGACAATCAGTGATTTCACAAGAACTTCAGAAATTTAAGAATATGATGTCAACTTTCAACACATTAGATCATAAAAATAAGTGTGCATATTGTAATGAGACTTTTGCATGTGAACCATATTACAGAAAACACCTCTGTGAAAAGCATGGTCATTTAATGCCCTTTTGTTGCAAAATATGTGGCAAAGGCACACTGAGCAGACAGAATCTGTTGTATCACATGCAAGGGCATGAGGGAAAAACGTTTGTATGCTCTGATTGTGGATCCAAATTTAAATTGAAGCACCATCTGATACGACATGTCAGAACTGTTCATTATTTAAATATGTGCACCAAATGTTTGCTTGTATTTCCAGATGTTACAGAGTTAAATAAACATAAAGCAACTTGTACAACAATGATCTCTTATTCTCATAAGTTGAGTTGATTCTTGTGACTGGAACATCCTCAGTGCTTTATTGCACTGATTTTTTACCACCATGGTAGACAGTGTACTTGGAGATTTTCACACATTTCATTTTGTCTAAGATTTTCTTATCTTCTTTGTTGCAGGATTTCTTAAATGTGACTCTGGACAATTTAAACATTCAGCTTCAGTCCCAGCCTCAGAAAAATGTGCTAAGTCTTTACCAAGAGCTTCAATTATGTCATATCAGTTAAAGACCAATGCTCGACTTGAAACTAGTGAGGGCAATATTGTTAAACCTTACTCCTGTGGAATCTGTGGAAAAGGCTTTCTGTCTGCCACCGGCTTTAATTTACACATGCAGGCCCATGAAGGAAGAAAGTTTATGTGCACTATATGTGATTCCAGATTTAATCAGAAGGTTCATTTAAAAACTCACTTGAGGGGTGTTCATAAATTGGCACAGTGCACTAATTGCTCTGGTGTGTTTGGTGTTGGAGATGACTACAATCAACATTTATTGTACTGTAAATAACCATATTTTTGTCTGAAATTTAAAAATTGTTTTTTTTATTTTTGTCTGTGAAGGAACTAGGAAAACTTATTGTTACTGACATTTTGAGGAGTGATACCGGATTTACGGATGGACATAGTAAATTGAGAATAGTACAAAATATAATCATTTGAAATATATACAATTAGCATTTTTAATACCTAATAACTTGAGATGATTTATTGTATGTTTATTTGGAGAATGGCATTGATTATTGTGCAATGTATTGAGCGTTATCATAATGTTATATCTGAATGATGATTATGATCATGTTATGTTAAATTTTGATGGTTATTTTTTTCCAGCTCATTATCCTAAATATTTTGGCTGAATCGCAAGAAATCACTAATGTGCGTTGAATCACTCCATTTGATTGTATTGTTTAATTTCAGAGAAGGGCACCATGGAAGCTGAGAAAAGAATTGATCTAACAAAGTCTACCAGTGGAGGAGAAGGATTGAATTGGTGTGCACACTGTCATCTCAGATTTCCATCAGCGCCATTATACAATAAGCACTTTTCTCAGCAGCACCCAGGTCTCTTACCATATTTTTGTCATCTATGTGGAAAAGGTTTCCAAACAAAAACTGGACACCAGCTACATGTACAGGGTCATGCTGGCAGAGCATTTCCCTGCACAATTTGTAGTTTTCGATTCAAAAGGAAACATCACTTACAGAAACATTGCAAAAGACTTCATAATCTCTACATGTGTGGGAGGTGTTTAGTCACTTTCAAAGACCAGCATGATATTAATCTACATATGGGCTCGTGCAAGGTCAGCTTGCGGTTATATATTCGCTTTAATTTTTTCTGCTTTTTTTTTTTGATGTTCAGAAGGCATACTGTTATTTACATTTTGAGCCATTTGCCAGTTTTTATTTGAATTAGTAAGGTATACATCTTTTAACATAATGGTAATGATAGACTTAAATCACATATGAGTAGTTATACAGGAATGTGAAGGAGTTAAGTTTGAATTATACACTGTTTGATTTTCTAAATTCACTGCCTCAAAAGGCACATAAGGTGTGTCCTTTATTTCATTGTGGAAAATGTGTTGCTAATTTCAAAACTTCAGAAGAGTTAGTCTGTAGAACATTAACATGAGGTAGGAAGTTTTGTTTTCTTGCCTGATTAAAACAGGTAATTTAGTAACAAAAAAAAAAGTACATAAAGAGATTTTTTTTGTGTTCCAGGAAACATACATGAAAAGCTAAAGAGGTGTCACCTAAACCCCAAGCAGTCACGACAGAAGCAACATTATGTGCAGTCATGTAGTAGTGCCCAAGAAGGTAAACCTATATCTTATCCGTACTGTCCTCAGAGACTTCCCACTGTAGAGCAGTTTGAGTATCATGTAGCAGCTTGTCACAACACCTCACCTAGCATGCCATACCATTGTGAAATTTGTGGAAGAGGCCTGCAGACTAAAGGAGGACTGCACCTTCATATGGCCACACATGGCGATAGGAAGTTTACCTGCTCAGTTTGCGATTCTAAATTCAAGTTTAAACATCACTTGAAGAATCACCTGAAATGTGTTCATAAATTGTTGTCGTGTCCATCTTGTATTCGTACCTTCCAAAATAAAGATGATTTTGCCCAACATGTCTTAAAATGCAGAAACATTTTTAATTTATAAATGACCTGGCAACATAATAGATAAACTTTAACTTTTAAAAAATAAATTAGAATTGTCCTTTCTTTTCTTATTTTCAAAGTCAGTGACAAATTGTTCTTGCCAATGTTTTTTTTTTCTAAATAAAAGAAAAAATTAATATTTTCTTTTGTAATTGGAAATTATAATGAACAATAAGCTAAAGCTAAATTAGTTTTTTTATTCTCCACAAATACTGTATTGGATAATGTCATTATTTTTTTTTGCAAATTATTTAAATACAATACAAAAAAAAATATATTGCTGATTCTACACATTTTATAATCATTTCTCTGTTTTAAGACAAAAAGAAATAAAATGTATAAAAAAAGAAACAAAATGTTTTTGTGCTGTGAATAAAAAGTTTTATGCTTGAGAAATACTAATATCCCTTGAGACATTGAAGAGACAGTTGATTAAAAACTTCATTTAATGTGAAGAACCTAATGGAATAACACTTAAATATGAACTAACAAAATGTGTAGTGTAAACATTTCCAGGCTTCCATTACTTACATCTCTCAGTAGCAGCCTTAGAGGCTTGGGCAAGGAGAGTGAATTGGCATTAAACATAATAAAGTTATATCAGTGCACATAAACATTCCATTATCTGCTCTTAGTCCAGCCCTTCAGTCAAGTGAACACATTGTGGCCCACAATTCAAAATGATTGCCCGCCCCAGGTTAGGAAATTCTATTATGAGCTAATTGTTGAAACACTAACTTTAGGTCTTGCTTATGATACTCGCCTATGCCCCCCCCCCCTCGCACTGCCTCACATTTGTACCGACCCTTCTGTACAGCTAGATTCAGTGTGGATGCTGACACAAGAATAAAAATCCTGTGTTTACAACTTCACAAGAAATGTAGAAGAATGAAATTAACATCAAAATATTAGATATCATAAATTAAGGCTACTTTAGAGCTGAATCAGTAATCTTTTTCCCCTTCCTCGCCTTGATCACCGATAGAGTCAACACCAACTTCTTCATAATCTTTCTCCAGAGCTGCAAGATCTTCGCGGGCTTCAGCAAACTCGCCTTCCTCCATCCCTTCACCCACATACCTAGCAAAGTAAATATTAACGGAAGTGAGAAGCAGCTATTTTAGAAGTCAATGTACGCTGTCTCTGATTAGCTCCAATAACAGTTCTAATATTTGAATTTCTGGTAGTATTAGGCCTATTGCGAGTTCTTAAATTCTAATACATTTAATGAGACAAACTTAATATATAAAGCTGAAAGGAATCAAACTTAAATATCTAAATAAACTCACAGTGAATGAAAAAAACTTTCGGCCACATTATTTAAATAACGGCAACTATTATTTCCTAAAGACCAGTGGTTCTCAAAGTGAGTCATGGGCCGCGGAGGAATTCAAACCAGTGGCGTACCTGGTGGGGGAGGGGCGGTGGGTGCGGTCCGCACCGGGCGGCACTTTTTATTACTTTTTAGGAGGGGGGACGGCAAAAATGTATAGATTAAATTGAAATACCTATATGAGAGGGCGGCAAAATCGTCTTTCGCCCCGGGCGGCCGATACCCACATTACGCCGCTGATTCCACCGGATTTGCAACACAGTTAATACTTTTTAATTCAATGTTAAAAAAAAAACCCGTTTAACTTGCAGATTTACACATTTTAGTTTTGTAACATTGAGAAATTAAGAAGTAAATACATGAGAAACAGTTAAGGACCAGTGGTGTGTGTGTGGGGGGGGGGGATAATGTGGCTCTTAGAGCAGCTTATGGCTCTTCTACTTTTTGTGGGGCTCACAATTCGCAAATTTGACTAAATAATCCATCTGTTAGAATCTGTTAACACTTTTTTTCACTAAATCTTTATAAATTGAATATGGTGTTCCTCTTTATGCTAATTTTATAACAACTTAAAAAGACGGAATGCAGCTCTCATACATAACATGCCCGGATGTGAAATGTAACATGGAAAACCGTCTATAGATCTGGATGGTTACTTAGACACATTCACCTTAAAATAAACAAAACGAATTTTAGCAATGACAGCTAATAATGTTTCACTCAATAGATTTGCCCTTGGTCCGGCCATTCAGTCTTAATTAAGAACTCACTGTGGCGCTCGTTTTAATAAATTTGCCTACCTTAGTTATAGGTAGACAAGAAATATTTTTTTTTGTGTTCAAATTATAACAAAAATAAATAGTAAAAGGGAGCAGATTGCACAAAAAACTTTTGCTGACTGAGCTGGAAAAAAGCTCGTGCATTGAGACTGCCCGTTACCTACCAGTGGACAAAAGCCCTCTTGGCATACATTAGGTCAAATTTATGGTCCAGTCTTGCCCATGCTTCGGCCACGGCTGTGGTGTTGCTCAACATACAGACTGCTCTTCTAACCTTAGCCAGATCTCCCCCGGGTACTACGGTTGGAGGTTGGTAGTTGATCCCAACCTGTTGGGACACACAGATATAATTATAGGCCAATCCAGTTAGCTGATATAACAACAAAGTACTGGTACCTGGAAATTATAGGCCAATCCAGTTAGCTGATATAACAATGAAGTACTGGTACCTGGAAATTATAGGCCAATCCAGTTAGCTGATATAACAATAAAGTACTGGTACCTGGAAATTATAGGCCAATCCAGTTAGCTGATATAACAACAAAGTACTGGTACCTGGAAATTATAGGCCAATCCAGTTAGCTGATATAACAATAAAGTACTGGTACCTGGAAATTATAGGCCAATCCAGTTAGCTGATATAACAACAAAGTACTGGTACCTGGAAATTATAGGCCAATCCAGTTAGCTGATATAACAACAAAGTACTGGTACCTGGAAATTATAGGCCAATCCAGTTAGCTGATATAACAACAAAGTACTGGTACCTGGAAATTATAGGCCAATCCAGTTAGCTGATATAACAATAAAGTACTGGTACCTGGAAATTATAGGCCAATCCAGTTAGCTGATATAACAATAAAGTACTGGTACCTGGAAATTATAGGCCAATCCAGTTAGCTGATATAACAACAAAGTACTGGTACCTGGAAATTATAGGCCAATCCAGTTAGCTGATATAACAATAAAGTACTGGTACCTGGAAATTAGTAAATAATCAGCTATTTTTTTTAAGCTTATCGAGTGTCAAATTAAAAGCCAATTGAAAAGATTTGTCTGTGTATGTGTGTGTGTGTGTGTGTGTGTGTTCAAGCCAGTGCCTTACGTTTTTATACCCGTACACAGTATTTATAATATTATTTATTTTTGTTCAGATTTTTAAATTTATTAGATTGCAATGCAAGGACAATTTTTTGACATGCCAGGCTTGGTGTGATTGCCAACCCCTGGTTTACATGTATTAGTTCTTCATATAAATTTCATTTACCTTGAATCCAGTAGGGCACCAATCCACAAACTGGATCGTACGTTTCGTTTTAATTGTCGCTATGGCAACATTTACATCCTTTGGTACTACATCTCCTCGATATAATAGACAGCATGCCATGTACTTGCCTATGCAAAATAAAAGAGCATAAAAATGTATACGTTTTTAATTGATTAGCAAGTCTCAAAACTAAATAAAGCAGACCTGTTTTAATGTCAAAGGTACATTAGGGGACCCAACCAACAAGGCTACTGGTTACAAATCTTGCACTTCTAATATAATCTTTGACAACAAGGCCTACTCTCTATTCTCTAGGGGCAGCTGACAAGTGGTTATCTTCCCTTTCTTGGTGGCAGGCCTGATTGTTAGCAATGTGGGGGACCTGTCAGATTGTGAGTATCGAGATGAGCATTTTAAAATAACGGATAATTTAAACTTTGAATGAAGTAACAGCACATTGCGTTTAATTGTCTGAGAATTGTTCATCTTTAAAGCTGGGACCAGCTTTGGTTATGTCTCTGTATTAAAATGATAAATTCCAAGAAGAGAATAATTCAGACCTATACTCTGTAATGTTTTACCTTGCATAGGATTACATTTGACCATTTGGTTTGCTGGGTCGAAGCAAGCATTGGTTATTTCTGCAACTGTCAGTTGCTCATGGCAAGCCTTTTCAGCTGATATGACTGGAGCATAGGTAGCCAAAGGAAAGTGAATACGTGGATATGGCACTAAGTTGGTCTGTTTAAAGAAAACAAGCAAAAATTAAGCCTGTAAAAACAGGACGTTTTAGAGCATTTTCATGTATAGAGAGGGAAGTAAGTCATGTTTAATAACTGTTACAAAATAAATAATGATTACGCCCCTTTGTTTAGCTTATAATCTATATAATATATAAGCCCATTGGAGCCCTGAAGCCCTGCCATGAGAGGTCCTATCGCATGACCAAGACCTACAAAATGATATATACATCATGGGTCTAGGACTTATGGTTGCTGAGATCTAGGGCGCTCCTTTGTTAATATAGCTTATATAGTAAAAAAAAACGGTACTTTATAAGCCCCCTTTTACGGCCCTCAGAGGTCAGATCGCGAAATGGACTTTTAATGTATGCATGGCAGGCCAAGACCTACAAAATGATATATACATCATGGGTCTAGGACTTATGGTTGTTGAGATCTAGGGTGATGACGGATAGACAGACATACAGACAAAACGGGGACAACAACAACAATAACAACCAAATAACTGGAATTAATGTTTGTGTTTTGATCCCCTCAGGTACTGATATGTCACTACTTCTGGTTTTTATTTTTGTATCATTGTTACATCAAATGGAATTATTAAGCATGTAAGGCAACACCCAATGAGTAAAGGCCTAAAGGCAGACCAAGAAGCAAATGGTCAGAGGAAGTGGAGAAAGACCTTAAAGCCATAGGAGTGAGAGTGTGGAGGAAGAAGACCATGGATCGCGAAAAGTGGAGTAGAGTAGTATGGCAGGCCAGGGCCCTAAATGGGCTGTAGAAGGCTAAGCTATTACCCGTCCTGGTTAATACACAATGGCAGAAAGTATCGGTACTGATTCGCTGCTACTATAAATAGATCAGAGCCTTTCTTATAGGTAGACGGAAGATACAACCGACTAAGGGTTACAAGGCCAACTTTCCAATACATTTTTTTTTCAATCTCATGTTATTAGGTCTATGACAGGTACTTATTGTCTAGTGCCACCCCCCCCCCCCGCCACACCAAATATCACTAACATTCTGTGCCTAAGGCTGCAGAAGACCTGATAACGGCTCTGTATCCATTCATCCATCTATAATATAGACTGATGTTAAAAATGAAACCTGAAACTCTGTGAGATCCACATTTAAAGCCCCGTCAAATCTTAGGGAGGCAGTGATGGAGGACACTATCTGGCCAATCAAACGATTGAGGTTTGTGTACGATGGACGTCCGATATCAAGGCTGCGACGACAGATGTCGTATATGGCCTCGTTGTCCACCATAAAAGCACAGTCCGAGTGTTCTAGCGTTGTATGAGTTGTGAGAATGGAGTTGTAAGGTTCCACTACCGCAGTAGACACCTGGTATAAATATAAGTAGGCTTACGTTTGTTAGGATCTCTGCATTGCTATTATACCTGATACGCTGCTAGATTAGATTACAACATACACCCCAATACAGGGGTAACCAAATGGTTTTGATTTAAACAAAACGGTGTCTACCTATTTACCTTTATATCTACCTCAGTGGCGTCACTGGGGGGAGGGGGAGGTGCGGGCCGCACCGGGTGACACGAAAATTAACAGTTCTAAATTTCATAGCAGAAAAAAATCAGTATAGTCGGTTTTTAACCGATCATAGTTAAAAACATGAGCAGTAGCACAGGGTGCCACCATATAGAGCAGTAGCACAGAGTGCCACCATGCAGAGCAGTAGCACAGGGTGTCACCATGTAGAGCAGTAGCACAGGGTGCCACCATGCAGAGGAGTAGCACAGGGTGCCACCATGCAGAGCAGTAGCACAGGATGCCACCATATAGAGCAGTAGCACAGGGTGCCACCATGCAGGGCAGTAGCACAGGGTGTCACCATGTAGAGCAGTAGCACAGGGTGCCACCATGCAGAGGAGTAGCACAGGGTGCCACCATGCAGAGCAGTAGCACAGGGTGCCACCACGCAGAGCGTCTGGAACTTAGGTAAATGAATACAGTTCAAAGCTGCTCGGATCAATCTAGGGTTTTATTGCAAACGTTCTAAAAAATGATGCATGTAGTCACGAAGTTTCAATGAAATTGGAGACGTAGTTTACAAACTCAGTTTAATGAAAGAAATATCTATATCTTTCTGAAATACAGTCATTTTAAAGCAAATTCTCTAAGGTCTAGAGCAGGAAAATTCGAAATATGTACCGTTGCTCATGGTGGAAGTCTTGAGGGGGCGGGGGGGGGCGTGTATCACCCTGAATTCTCCGTACCGGGTGGCCCGAACCATAGTGACGCCACTGATCTACCTGCCTATCTTTCTATCTATCAAATCTTTCTGTCTTATCTATAAATCTATCTATATATATCTATCTATCTATCTATCTATCTATCTATCTATCTATCTATCTATCTATCTATCTATCTATCTATCTATCTATCTATCTATCTATCTATCTATCTATCTATCTATCTATCTATCTATCTATCTATCTATCTATCTATCTATCTATCTATCTATCTATCTATCTATCTATCTATCTATCTATCTATCTATCTATCTATATATATATATATATATATATTAGGGTGCATCACCACAATAGAGGAAAAAATTGATTGTTTGTTTTTGAGCTGTCTATGTTTCTAATTTGTTCTAATATCATTAATAATAACTTGTGTAAAATATTTTTCAAATCAGAGTTGATTTAGAGGTCCCCCCCCCCCCAGAAATCACAAAACATGACACGTAAAGAAATAAAAAGTTTATTCTAGCCTATATAAAAATTACATTGAAGTATTAAATAATTTATTACTGTTGCAGTTAATTCAGTTTCACTTTGTTGCATGTTTGTAAGGTTTACGCACATTTGAGATGTTTTTGCGGTCCTTTTCTAACACTTGAAGAATGTTTTGAAAATGTTCATCCGTTCGCGCTGCTTCAACAAAGTCAGATGCCAGTTTCACTCCTCTCTCGGCACAATCCTTAACAACGTTAATAGCAGCAACATTTTCTGCACTGGCAATGTAAGAAGCTGTTTGGCACCAATCATCAACAGGCAGTTGGAGGAATCCTGTGTCCAGTTGAAGTCTGTATATAGTAAACCACGAGTCAACTCCAGCCAGATCACACAACCGAGTTTTAGAATCAATTGATTGAAATCGTGGTTTTCCCCAACCATTTCCAAATCGATTCTGTGGAATTTGGAGGGCAACCACTGGTCGAAGCCTTAGCAGAGCATCTGCTAGAGCTCGCTTTTCCAACACAGGTACTTCATTGCTGAACAGAGCAAGTGTGTTCATTTCAGCAGTGAGGTACCACAGATGCCTATTCAGGGCACGGATTGCTGACTTGGATATGTCTCTGTAGACATCGTTGTAATCCAAAAGTCGCATGTAGAGCTGTAGATCATTCCATGGTGCATCACACTCTTTTTGCAAGTGAGCCACCACACGACATAAACATGTGTTACAAATGTAGCAAATGCACGAATTTTTGGCACTTGATCACGTCTGGTAATAGTACCTGGAGGCAATAGTTGAATTTGTTTCTCACACAGCGCAATGGTGAGGCAATATATCAGCTTTGCCATCCATCGTGCTTTGTGCAGGGCACCTGGTCTTTTAAAGTTACCTCCTTATTTGTAGCATTCAGGTAAACAAGGGACAGCTTAAGGAATTCGTGGTAGTCGTCTCGCAAGAATTCGGTTTGTTTACTAGAGTTGGCATGTGCAATTACCGCATCTCTCATTATCGTCAGTCGCTCTTGAGCCTTCAGATCATGATCAGCTAACGTAAACGAACTACAAACGTGAGACCAATCATGTGCCACCAACTCCCAATTACTTCGCAGCTTGGTGAACAAAGTTATATCCGGGGATTTGGTTACTTCTATTTTCATGTCTGCAAACACATGCGAGAGGATAACTTCATTAATGTGATGGCGACAACCTGACCACAGAAGAGCACGTTGCAACATATTTTGTATGGCAATGCAGGCAGCAGTCTGATGACCAGTGTTTGATCTTGTTGTGTCGAATGTCATATTAACGATACAATCATTACAATGCCACTCTGTCATTAGCTTCATGGTTAATTCTGCAATTATTTCACCAACGGGTTTCTTTGTTGCCTTGGCATAATTTGGCACTCCTAGAAGTTTCAAATGTTTTGCATCACCGACAACAACTGTTATGCGTTCTTCAGTGACACGATGATTTTTTAGAGAAGGTGTCAGTTTGCCATCCCAGTGGAGAGTGCAGAGTTTGGGTGGTTCCCAGGAGTCGTGGATCTTTGTAGATATCTCACTTACAACTTTGCGACGTGAACGATCTGCAGTAGCATAGGAAGAAGCCACCATTGATACATCACCCCCAGACTCGCTAATAAGGCCCTGTGTGAAAGCTGCCTGCTGTGTTGGTATAATCTTTAATCTTGTCGCTAGTGACACAAGATTTGGTCGGCTTAAAACATCTGGAGGTACAAATACCAAAGCTCCTGTTGGCTTTCTTCGCTTTTGCAATGGCATTATATCATCCAAACAGTTATCAACAAACTCCATATTATCTTCAGATTTAGAAGTAGAATCATCGGGTTCGTCACTGCTACCCTCGCTGGAAGGCACTGATATCGTTGAACATGGTGCATTTTCTTCTCTTGCGCGTTTCTGACGTTCCAATGTTGCGACATCTCGTGAATGGCGTCGAGCGACTTTTTTTTGCAAGTGTTTTGTCAAATGATCCAAAGCTGGAAGACCTGTCTCCTTTCATAGACCTCAAGAATGCTAGATCTTCTGCATTCTTGATAATAGTCTCGACATTTGGTGGCCACAGTTGAAAAGTTGTTGCCAACATAGATTTCATTTGTTCCAGTTTACGTTTGGTGGCTGGTGTGTTTCGGCGACTTTTATCAATTGAACGAAGTTTATTGTATTCATCAAGAAGCTGAACAATCTTCTCACAAGCTCTCCTCTCTGTCACCATTGGAATGTTTGCTTTTTCGTAGAAAGCAGTAACTTGATTCAGCACAATTTTGGCAGTTGTAAATCGAGAAGGTGCACCAAGAGAACCTGGACGCTCACTGTGTGCTGCTACATTGCAGTGATACATCATGCACCTCAAAACTTGTAAACAAGTTGGTAGTCGAAGAGTTCCAGTAATTATAGCATCATCAACACAGATTGCAGGGCCAATGCCAAACAATTCAGTTTTCAGAAGAGTTTGTGGTTTCTTTGTTTGCGAGGCAGGAGACGCAGTAATAACTGGATATTCAACTGTTGAAGTGATGCCAGGGTCAGCCAGCATTTCCTTAGTAGGTGTAAACATTTTATTGTTGTTTTTCATATCATTTCCATGTTCTGATTTTTAGGTCGTGTGTATCAGAAATTAAAATAATATAAATAAAGAAATTAAAATGCTTGCCTTGGTCATCAATATGAGGTAAGGAAAAGTGTTGTTTTTGCTAATAAAATGTGAATTTTAATTTTTATTTCTAGCACAACTGCTTATCAAAATCAATCTTAGCTACAAAACATTATAAAACCAAAGACTATAAAACAATTTATATAGCGCTTCACTTTTTGTATGTAAGTCTGTAAGACTTTACAAGAAGGATGTTTTTTTTCTAGTTTTCGCTTAATTATGCAAACTTTGTTGAAGTCCGGGGGACCTCTAAATATTGTCAAATATTTTTTATTTTTTTACACAATGTTTTTTTTTTGATCAATGGAACAAATTTAAATAGCAGACAGATCAATTATTTAAATTTTTTTTTGGTGATGCACCCTAATATATATATATATATATATATATATATATATATATATCTATACATTTGATTGTCTAAATGTCTGTCGCTAATTTTGTATGTTTCATTTTTGAAATGAGGGGCTGGTAGGCAGTTTATCTGAGGGACCGTTAGTTTACCTGTGGGGCTGGATAGATGGAAAATTCTAGTTTTGATTTTTTCCCATAATCCACACTAAGTTTCTCCATCAGTAATGACGTGAACCCTGACCCAGTGCCACCGCCAAAACTGTGAAACAATAAGAAACCCTGCAGGCCTGTACACATCTCAGCCAGCTTTCGAATCTTGTCTTGAACTAGGTCCACAATCTCCTGATGACATAATCACATTATCAAATGTAATATTGATGAAATAATCACATTATCAAATTTAATATTAATGAAATAATCACATTATCAAAAGTAATATTGATGAAATAATCACATTATCAAAAGTAATATTGATGAAATAATCACATTATCAAATTTAATATTGATGAAATAACACATTATCAAATTTAATATTAATGAAATAACACATTATCAAATTTAATATTAATGAAATAATCACATTATCAATAGTATTATTGATGAAATATTCACTTTATCAAATTTAATATTAATGAAATAATCACATTATCAAAAGTAATATTAATGAAATAATCACATTATCAATAGTATTACTGATGAAACATTCACTTTATCAAAAATAATATTGCTTGCGGTCAGACAATTAAGTCTATTTATTAATGTTCATATAACAACCAAATATTTAAGATTCAACATGGTCTCTAAGAGCCTTTAACCAGACATACATTTCATACAACCAACGGGTACCGGCATCAGTTGACACTTTTTGGGGTAAAGGTCGGCAAGAGGAGGGGAATAAATAATTTTCTTATCCATAAACTTCAACCATCATACACTGTGTTATCCTTTTTCTCTCAATAAATCTTAATATATCCACTAGCCCAGCTGTAAATAATTTTTCTGAAAATTGAGTTTCTGAAATGTCATGAATGACAGTTTATTGTATAGATTATTATATCTCTGTGTAACGTGTCAAATCTAACAAGTAAATTATTTCTATTGGAGCAAATTTTAGAATTTGTAACATTTGTTAATTATAATTAATATAACACTCGTACCAACTATTTGTAACAAAGAATATGGCCTACTATTAATGAACTGATGCCCAATCCTTGATGAATAAAATATTTAACGCAGGGGCGTGCGGTAGATTTTCTCATTTGCCACTCCTATGGCCACCTATGGTGCCACCTAGTCGCAGAAGCGTAACTAGAGTGGGGGCCAGTGTGGGGGGTGTCCAAATTCGAAAGTTTCCCCGGTCCCCAGCTTGAGGGGGGGCCCCAATTTTTTTACATTAAATGTTAATTACATTATCTCATGCCATGGTGTCGAATGTCAAAATGTAGGGACCCCCAAAGAGGCCAAGCCCCCCGGGCTCCCCAATCCCTAGGTTCGGCCCTGCCTTGTCACCTCTCTGTACCATACATAGCACTGAGCGCCTCTGACTACCTCATTTGATTGTGTCTAACAATGGAATAGGTCACGCCTTTGTTGGTAATAGGATTATACAACTTGATTCAGCGTGAGGGGGTTATAGAGAGCGACCCCCCACCCACACACACACATACACGCAATGTATGGCGCACCATCTGGTAGCCGAATAATCTGATATCGCTGTTGTATTTTAAGTTTGCCTTCATTGAATGCAAGCAGTGAAAAATTTTTTTAACAATTACTGAAGAATTTAGAAATGAAGTCAACTACAACCTGATGATATATGTTATATCAAGTTTTGTTTTTCTGGTTTTCTTTTCAAAACTAAACATTTCTTAAACAATGATTCACCTTTCCAATGGTGTAGTGTCCCCGGGCGTAATTGTTAGCGGCGTCTTCTTTACCTGTCAGAAGCTGTTCAGGGTGAAACAGTTGGCGGTAGGTACCGTTCCGAACTTCATCTGAACATCAAGTTATTTATATTTAGTCACATCTTCAGTCATTGCATGTGTGAAAAATACCCGCTATTAAAAATTAAGATGTACTGGTATTTATAACATACTTTATTGTGCAGTTTGATGCATGCATTATTCACATGTAACAAGTATATAAAGTCAAATTCTGTCTTATGTCTTGGAACGAACAATTGTTCATAGTTCTTCAATCACTAATATTATACTTTGCAAGTGCTTTGGGACAAGATTAGACGTTTTAGAACTATTGTTAACGGTACAATTTTGACACGAGTTTATATCACTATTGTGCAGTTTCGCAGAACCTTTAATTAAATTACTACCGTACTGTTTCTGAGGCTTAAGTGGTCACGAAGGTCAAATATAGAGGAGGACTAGACGAGCCAGTATTATTATGCTTACATAACAACATTGAACTTCTGAAAACACGTAGCCTACTGGAATTAAAAGATAACCTATTTCATGACCATTCCATATCTTGATCAAATTGATTTGAAAAACAATAATCCTCACCGACCACTGTTGGCTCCAGATCTACAAAGACAGCTCGAGGGACGTGTTTCCCGGAACCGGTCTCGCTGAAGAAAGTATTGAATGAGTCGTCTCCACTTCCAATCGTTTTGTCAGACGGCATTTGACCGTCAGGCTGAAATAAATTTATTACATCCAATTTTTTTATTTTTAATACTGGTATCTATCATAATTCACATTCAATGTTTACATTTTTATTGAAATTTAGGTCAGTCACTTTGATTAAAGTTTTTATTAATTGTAGGCATTATACACCAAACAAGTTGAATTAATATTTAAATAGACACATATGATCTAACAAAGAGGTTCACAAACGTTTATACTCTGTAATCCACTATAAGAACTGATTATAGTTTTCGCGACCTACCGGTAAAGAAAAAAATACGATGGATGAAATAAAATAAAAGTGTCATTAATCTACTATATGTATACCGGTCTTCCCCATTTACTCTTATGACTGATAAACTTGTAGTTTTATAAGATATAAAAAATCGGAGTTGTAATAAAGCACGCATAAACAGACTCTCGGTGTAATTATTATAAACTAAAGCTTTGTCACGCGACCTGCCAGTAGGTTACCACCCGAACTTTGAGAGCCACTGGTCTGACATACATTAGTTTGCCACTGTCTCATTAATGAAATAATTATGCACATCGACATTTTTTTTGTTTCGAAACGCATAACATATTCACGCGAATATTATGAACTAATCTGAATAACATGAACATCTCACTTACCTGAATGTCATGAACATCTCACTTACCTGAATGCCATGAACATCTCACTTACCTGAATGCCATGAACATCTCACTTACCTGAATGCCATGAACATCTCACTTACCTGAATGCCATGAACATCTCACTTACCTGAATGCCATGAACATCTCACTTACCTGAATGCCATGAACATCTCACTTACCTGAATGCCATGAACATCTCATTTACCTTAATGTCATGAACATCTCACTTACCTGAATGTCATGAACATTACATTGCTTTGAATAACATGGACCTGACTTTTTCTTAGATATTTGTAGGCCATAGGCAGAGATCCCAAAGGATGATTGAGCTCCTTTAAGGGGCTTCTATTAAAGTGGAGCCCCCCCCCCATGTCGTCACCTAGTTTGACTATCAATAAGATAGGCCCTGGTAATCAATCTGACTAACCTGTATGCCATGTTCTAGACAATAAAGTTCCCAGCATGAGTTCCCAATCTGGACTCCGGCTTGACCAATGTGAACACTGATACACTCACGCTGAAAAAAAAAGGAAACGTATTAAAGTTGAGTACTAGGAGTGTACTTAAGAAGAGTCTCCATATAATGTAGAACTTTATGTTTATCTCTACAAAACATTTTCATCCCAGAATGTAAACAGATTTTTTTTTTCAAAAGGCAAGTTTAGGTTGATTAAAAACACAAGAACTACATAAAAAAATCAGGATTACAAAATAGCACAATACCTTAATATCCAAACGACCTATATATAGCTCAAACAACTATTAATACGAACAAATATGTTGACATAAAACGTGAACCTCTTTTGAAAAAAAACAACATCTGACTGACTTGTAAAGTGAAATAATTGTACAAGATATTTGGGGAAAAACTCAAGCACTGGCAACCCTAACAATGGTCGATAGCTAAAAAAAACCCAAAATCAGTCAATATAGAAACTTCATTGTTATCCACTTTACCTAGTCTAAAGCCTTTACAATACTTTGATCAAAGTTTTCCCACTAAAGTGATGTGTACCATTGTCACAATGTAGATTAGTGGGGACTCTGTTGTGCTGCGGGCGTGCGAAGCACCCACCAAAGTACACAAAGTCTCTCAGGTGTAAAACGTGATGCAACATGCCATCTCAATAATAATTCAACACACGTCCAGTGTTGGGGGAAATACATAACTAGCAACTCACCCGGGGCCCCGTGCACAGCTGCGGCTCCCTCAGTCAACCTGCAGTAGTCCTCTTGTTTTAAGTTCTTGTATTTTGAGAGGAATTACAATTTAGTGGTTTTTAACGTGACAGAGTATTGTGAGATGTAAAAAAACAAGTAATGACAGTATGTGGCAACCCGAAATTTCATTTCTGATCTTTCAACTAGCAGAGCCGAGAAGTTCTCGTGGATGATCAAATCAGTTGGTGGTTGCATAGCACCTCCCCCCCACCCGCCACAAGGAAGAGAAAAATGAGCGCTTTTCGGGGGCCCCAGGGTAAATTGATTTAACAGTTTGTGATTGTCAGAGGGGCCCAAGTTTTAAAAGATTCTTAGGGGCCCAATATTTACAAAAATTGAACCTAACAGCGTTTTATATATGCCCAAATATATCTTTGTATAGGGCCCACAAATTTACAGTCGCCTAGGGCCCCCAACAGAATGAACGAACCCTGTATACTAGTACCTTCATTTTTAAAGATGGTTGCTGTTGATTTTAACCCATTGGTCAAATTTAATTTCAACCTCTGTCAATGATCCATGCTATGCATACTTCAAGGGCACGATGGGCAAACTTTTTAAATCGCGGGCTACAATGTGTTCTTAAATTTGACTGTAAGGCCCAGGGGCCATCAGCAGATGGATGGAATGTTTATATAAAACGTACTGAAGGCACTAACGTCCCATTGTTTATAAGAGGAGGGCATAGTACAGGCAGGGCGACATGGGCCACTCTTTATCACGGTGCGTTGTAAGTATTCGATAAACTATTTTATACATTCACCATATACACTCGCTTTTTATGATCAATTTATAACTGGAGACTGCGATTTAATCTATGATAAATTATTTTGATTTTAATTTTTCAGTTGTTTTACTCCTGATTATGTAAATGAATACTATTTGTTTATCTTTTATATTGATTATAATTAACAACATCAATACTATTTTGCGAAGTAAATGCAACTGGTACGATCAACAGACTTAACGTTTGTAAATAGCTTACTTACCATTTCGATGAACGATATTTCACAGTATCCCTATTATATTTTTACTGATGACAATATATATGAAACAAACCAATTTATGTGCAGCTACTCTCCGTTTGGACGTTGGCTTTTAGAGGGGTCACGAACTTATTAGCAACAGTTCCAGGCTAATGGACCGCTACTCTGTGGTCGGGAGATATGGGGTAGCCGCAAATTAGGCAGTGTGTAGGGCACTGTAGGGCACTCTGCTCATCTCTTCCCATAGAGCACAGTCCCTGAAATTTGACAATTGGCGCAAGGATACCAGTTCATACTGCCCCAGGAACTATATTTTGAATAATGATTACCCCCATTTTCGTTTTTAGCACGCTCTCACAATTCATATTTATTCTAATGCTAATGGTCGAAAGACTCTGAAATGGATGCAAGATCTTTCAAATGAAAGAAAGGGCGTGTTAAAGAAGGATAACATGTTTTACACTAATATATACATATGAACTATGCTAAATATAACGAGAAATAAAGGATGTTTAAAAACATTGGATATAAAGTCTTTTTTTAATCAGTTAAACATTTTGATTATACAGGTGTATGACATACCACAGATGTGACAAGTTTGTATTTACATGGCTATTTAAGTATGAACATAAAGCAGCTGTAATTATTTTTTTCCAAAATACCCCCCCCCCCGCCCCTCCTATCGTAATGTGCTAGTCACTGTTAATGCTCTGAGCCCGAGCCAAATACTGACCAATCGCGGACAGTATTGATTTCTGTTACCATAGCAACGAACCAATTGTAAAATGTCGCTGTTTGTCCGCTCGCTTCCATCCCTAAACGCCAGAGCAATGATGGAGAGCTGCGGCTGTTAACATTTCAGCAACTCTTTCAAATGTGACGCTTGTAAACAACAAAATACACAATAACAAGTCATACAACAGCTAAACAACATATAGACCTTCATCCGTGTTAAATGTAAGCTGCACGGACTGTGTAAAGTAGTTCATAGAATCCAATGATTACACAGAGGTATTCTCAATCCTTGTTATTCGCGAAGATTCTTTTTAGAATGAATTTGTCTAACGAAGCCCTTTGACCTATTTCATCTTCTCTAGCCTAAGGTAATTAGGGAGGCGTTACCTATTACTCTTTTTTTTCCTTTTAAATTCCAACTGAGCTCCTAAAAACTGAAATCGGAGAATTAGTATTCAGGTTTATGTTAAGTTTCACACCGAACTTATGGTGCATTGACAATGACAACAGGGCATGGAAACATTAAGCTGAAAAATCAACATGAAAAAATTAAATGGTTTAAAATATAAGATCTAGAGTTGCTTTAGAACAATTTGAACGAATATGGCTATTAGTAGTAACAGTTATTTCCCAAACCTTTTTAACAGTTATGTAAAATAAATAACTTAATAATATGTTTCATGTAACGGTATTGTGTCAAATGTAGTTTGATAAAAGATACAATGTGTAACGTTAGTTGACATGCAATGCCAGAAGACATACTTTAGCTAGGAAAGAGTTAACTAGAACTGAGGGGATCCACACGAGTATTGTGAGTATAGTCAGTACACCGGTGGGAATATTATGGGTTGTCCTACACATGTAAAATTGATGGATCGATAATCACGATTCATAACTCATCTTGAATATAGAGGGATACAAGTTGCATCAAACAACGTACATTATTTACTGTTTTACCGAGCATTTTTTAAAATCACAACCGACATCTCACAGGCAGCGGCCACTGCGGATGGGGTAATTGGTTTTTTTAGGGAATGCGAAAATAAAACCAAATAAAAAAAATATTTGAATGAATAAAAATGAGTAAATTATCGCTGACTTAATAGGTCACTGAATGTTAAGTGTATTTAATTTGTTTTATAACTTTTTTCAATTTTTTAAACAATCTTTAAAAATATATGAATTCCGTACGTTTCTTAACTTGCTCTTAATCGAATACAATAAAAAATTAGGCTTTACATATTTTAGGTTTATTGGGCAACTTGGTTTGCCTCACAAAATATGCCTTAGACTATGATGTACAGTAAACTACCAATTAAATTTGAATGGGTGTTGTGTATTAGGTTTGATTCAGTAACATTAGGTAAAAGTTCCCTTATCCCTAACGGGCCATCGGGGCAGATAAAGTGTAGAATTCATCTGTTTCTATAACCTCGGCAAATGAAGGGATTGTGTGGTTAGCACAACGCCCAACCGCCTTTACTTCCCCAACTAAAGTCTGGTACCCATTTAAAGCTGGGTGGACTTGTGGGACGACTTTGCACCAAATTTCACCTGGAAAAATTCCGTGGGTCTCACAGAGGATCGAGCCTATAACTCTCAGGTCGACCGTCGAGTATCTACACCACTCGGCCATCCGTACCACTAGTAACATTAGGTGCATTGATCAATAACCCTGATATTGCGAGTCTCACAGAGCGGTACATATAGGCATTACCAAAACAATTTATTGATGAACCCACAGACGGAACTAAAGAGTAGATATTAGAAGAATGCTTGGGCTACCTACAACTCCCTTGTAGTGTCTTCCTACCTACTGCACCTTCGATTGAAGTGTGGGGAGGCAGGAATCAGGGAGAGGGGCGTCTGGTGGAATAGGGTGTCGTCGGTTCGCATCACATTGGGCAAGAGAGTTGTAACAGATCACCCATCGGAATTGTACAGTTTGCCGCATTCAACTAAATATACACCTACACATGGATGTGATGTGGCGAATCAACCAACATAGCGACTTATTAATATCCTTAGTTGAAATACATTATATATCACTTGCACAGCTTGACTGTAGACTAGAAGTCCATCTTATCTTATTATATCAACAATAAAAATGGTCGATGTGGATATTCAACACATTATAAAATACACACAACCAATCAACTGCAAACATGTTATTTCGGCATGTATCTTCACTTCACTTTACCACTAAATCGGTTTCTCATTACCAAAATACTCCACTGTGCCATTGAGGTATTGATCTTTTCATCAAATTGAATAAATGGACACTGTTGCGATCAATATTGTGCAATAATCACAATGTCTTAAAATATATAAAACAACTTTTGAATATTCTGTTACACAATTAAGGCGAGTTACTGAATCAATAGTAACGCACAGTCTCTTTAATCAGTGTTATTCTTACGTATTTTGGAACCCTAGACAAATGTATTAGTGGGGGAAGGGCCTTCTGTGACCCTCCTATGAGACCCCCCCTTCTCCAAACTACAAATGTAGCCTGGTTCAATTACAAGTGTAAAGGTTGTCCATCTTGTAATGGGTCTTACTCTCTCAGTAGTGTTATCCTACTTGAACATGAAACTATCCCATAGTATTTCTCTTCAGAGCTAGTAAACAACTTCTGAATAGTGACAATGTGTACGTGACAGCGGGGCCATATGCGGTCTCTAATTCTGCATATCACTGTGAACTGCTCTGTGCTGAAGGTTATGCGTTACCATTGAACCATTTTAAGTATGGAGAATTTAAAGCGATTAATAAAGAGCGTTAAAACACAATAACAGTTAATATTCTAGATTTCTATTAAATTGCCTGTGTAGGTCTGATCTAGTATGTATAATAAAACAACAACAGCAACAAAAAGATACATTTAACTATAGATCACACGCTCTCAATGTTCTAGATAGACCTGCCAGCCGAATTTTTTTTTAAGTTTCAGCTGGTTGACACAATTTTTTGGCTGATAGCCGGCGTAGCCGAATTTGACCATAAATTGAGTAAATTGACATTTACGGCTAATTTTCGGCTGATTTTTGGCAGATTGCGAAATATTTGGCTAAAATTCGGCTGATGCCTAGACAATATTGAATTGATAAAACTTCAGCAATAAAACAATTGTACAATACTTGGGGAAAAGTTTTATTATTTAAAACAACAGAAATAAACAGTTGTATCTTCATCTTTTCAAGTCAAGTATAGACTGAATCATCATCAACGTTGAATTCCAACGCGTTGGACATGATGCCTTTACTGACTTATTATTGTATTGTTTCTATGACTGTCATTGATGGCGTTAGTGCTGCTCTCAGAGGCATCCATTATTGATGCACTAAGCTGATCATCTACAAGAAGCAATATACACACTGATGACATGCCTTCTTTCAGGGTCTTTATCATTTCTTTATCCTCTGTGAATGCTGCATCGTCTTCTGTAATTGCGGTTTTGAAATTCTTCATTTTTATTGATGCTGTCGGTATTATTAAGGTGCAATACGTGTGCTGTAAAGTGCTGATAAGAGTCAACCTTCAAAAGCTTTGAAGTCTTTATCATAATTGCAGCACCAACATGGCAGCTAGTATTTTTTGATCAACAGAAAAGCTTTTCAAGACTGAGCTGATATGGTTAGCAAGGTCATGTGCAACAAGATTAAGTAATGCGACAGTTAATTTAACGGCGAACGAAATACGGCGGCTAATGAGGCGCGCCGCATATTTTTCGGCGGATTTACGGCGGACGAAAATTCGGCGGCGTAGCCGGCGCGCGGCACCGGCTGAGGGGTCTAGTTCTAGACACTTTGTAGTTTGATTCCGATATTTCATTCATCAGTGAACGATTACGTCACTGCTCATTTGTGACGTCAGGTCCAGATGATACCGAGTATATAAGTTTCCGTCTAAGCTCCGCCCCGCCTCGCCTGTTAATGTATTGTTGACGTCACACGGTGTTGCCATCGATCTGCTCGTTGCCATGACAGCCAAAAGAATCGATCAATATCTTTGGTGCCGTGCATTAACATATTCCGCCATTCATCAGCTCCTGTTTACGAGTAGTAGGTAGGCCATATTTTGTTTTACCGTGTCATTCAGTAAACAGTAAAATTAGTGGGACAGACTGTACTGGACTCCATATAGTCTGTGGTAGTTACATAAGACATGGTTAATAGTTAAATATACGTGATTTTGATTAATTTGAATTAACTATGATCAGTAGGCATGCAAGTTATTGGTTTGTTATTATCATAAGCGATGTTAACTTGTTTTCTTTTAAAATTATTTATACACAAATGTTCATTGCTTTATTTTTATACAAGTCACGTGTTTCTATTTTCAGTATTTTCATACGTCATATATATCTATTTTCAGATTAGTCAGTATCTCTATTTTTAGATTAGTCTGTATCTCTATTTTCAGATTAGTCTGTATCTCTATTTTCAGAATAATCATGTATCACTTGTCTCGGATGTTTTTCTACTTTCATACAAGCATATATCTCTATTTTCATACAAGTTATATATCTCTATTTTCATATAATTTATATACCCCTATTTTCATACAAGTTATGTATGTCTATTTTCAGACAAGTTATACATCTCTATTTTCAGTCCTGTATCTCTACTAACACACTACACACGTGTTTTATTTTCAGAGTAGTCATGATTCTACACATTCTCAGCCTGACATTATGGGTGATGTCCGTTTTCACATTTCCTTATTTGGAAGACGAGTGGTCAGCACAGGACATGAGAGAATATTTTCTACAACGAGCCATTGACCAGGTCAAGAGATAAAAATTAAATCTTTTTCATGTTGTGTATCTAATTTAAACCACTGAATTAATAAATCTGTATTACTTTGGAATAAATGTACAATTTTTTTTTATTTGTGCTATTAGTAGCTTACTTTGTTTTTTTTTTTTAAATTGGTCGAATTCCTCACGGTTAAAAGTAAGTGTTGAAATTACAGATAATATTTTTTTCATTTACAAGTAAATTTTATCGAATTCACAAAGCTTTGTTACTAATTGCTAAAATGAAAGAATCATTTGTTGTCAAATAAATATGTTGGTTAGCCAAGTGTGTATTGAAGTATTTTAAACAACTTCATCATGTTTTTTTTTCTTTACTTGTAAGTCAATTTCTATTGACTTGCAAGAAAACATTAGCATCGATGTTTGTAAAAAAAATAAAAATTTCGAGGTATCGATACAATTTTGTCATTGAAAAAATATTTTATCTAAGGAGAACAGTGTATCATAATTGAGAATTACACTTGAATGTATTTACTAGACTTGATCAAGGCCGGAATTAGACTTGATAAGGCCCTAAGCTTTTCTAGAAATGGGGCCTTTCATCAGTGACGTAGCGAGCTTATCTCGCGCCCGGGGCACAATACCTTTTTAGCGCCCCCCCAATTCGAAAACCATATAATATTATATGTAAAATATACCATTTGGCGCCCCCTTTGTGAGTAGCGCCCGTAACATAATGCCCCCTTGCCCACCCCTCGCTACGCCACTGCCTTTTATAAGTCCAGATATTATATGTCAGTACCAAATATTTAAGTATAATGACAATCGCTTACACGGACTATTTTTTATGGAAGGGCCCCAAGAAAGTGGGGGCCCTAAGCTACAACATGCGTAGCTTATACGTAAATGGTTATGTACATTACATATTGACCAATAATACTTAACCATCCGTTGATAAAGAATATGAAGTGATCCTTAAGAAAGTAAAACACTAGAATCATTAATGTCATATGTTGATTTAATTTTTTACATTTTCTGTTTTACTTCACCCCAACTATGTCCTCTGATTAGAGTAACGTAGTATCCCCTACACGTTCTCTGTATAAAGATATTTCATGCTGATTGTGTATCAATTGTGTATCAATTGTGTATCAATTGTGCAACTAGAAGTGGGGAACCATTTTCTTTTTTAACTTTCTTTAATTTTTTAAAATTTTATTTCGATTCTTCTTATGTCTAGACAAGACCTGTACTGGACACAAGTTTTAACGTGGATGAACAAGAACTTGGTCAAGTGTCAGCTGTTGATGTTGACTCTAATGGAGAACTGTGCATCTTTCATAGATCTGATCGGCCCTGGACAGAGAGGTACATGTATGCTTTAATAGCCGGAGGAAAACAATAAGGCAACATTTAGTTAAATAATAAAAAATGATTGTAACATGACACTCGAAGTATTAAATTTAAAGAAGAAAATGTCACAACTTTCAGTATATTTTGAGATAATACTGATAAGGCTTTATGTAAATACTACACAATTTAGAGAAATTAATTTATCACATATATATTTCTTTACATGAGTTAGTACAACAGCAGAAATAATAACAACACTATGTCTGTTATCATTTTGTTAGCACCTTCCAAGTTGACAGTAATGTTCTTTCTGAAGATGCTAAAAAACCAATCGAGAAAGATACCATCTTAAAAGTGGACCCGAAAACCGGCAAGAAACTGTCAAGTTTTGGTAAAGATTTGTGAGTATAACAAGTAAACTTTATACTATCTTGAATACGGCTAAGTAGACAAAAAGCAGTTTTTGTTTTATTAATGGTGCCGATTATAAAAAAATAAAACTTGCAGTAAAAAGAAAATAATCCCAATATTATTTCATTAAAAAACGAACAATAACAAACAATAAACAAAACGAACAAACAAAAAAAAAAAAAAAAAAACGAGTGAATTCTTATTCTTACAGTTTCAATGTTCCACATGGTCTTAAGATAGATGAACATGACAATATTTGGGTTACTGATGTTGGAAGACACCAGGTGAGATTGAACGCTAAATGACTTTCTTTTATTTGTTTTTATCACATAATGATTATCTAGTAAATTAATCTGAGTTCACTTTCATTCCACGTTTCATCCTATTTTTTTTATATTAGGTATTTAGATTCCCAAAAGGTGCCTCCAAGCCTGATCTTGAACTTGGAGAGAAGTTTGTTCCTGGAGCAGACGACAAACACTTCTGCCAGCCAACAGATGTTGCTGTGTCCAGCAACGGTGACTTTTTTGTCTCAGATGGGTAAACATCTTTATATGATTAAAAGTGTTGTAAAGAAATGTTACAGATTGCGCTACTGTCCGCGATTTCTGGGTAGCGCGTTTCAAACTTTGCAAAAAAAAATATTTTGTTAAGAAAAAGGTATTTTCATCAAATCTGAAGAACAAAATAAAATTTAAAAAAAAAAAAATTAAAAAAAACTATGAAAGATTATGAAAATTCTAGTCCTATTTCTAAATATGCTCATTATGCTCATACAAATGAGTGAGTGTGTGTGTGGGGGGGGGTGTTTACATTTTTTCCGGTTTTCCAAGAACTAATCAAGCCTAAAAGTTGGGATGTTTTTAAATAATGCATTAAAGATAAAATGGCGGTTAATATCATAGCTCAACAAATTGAACTCTTTAAACAATTATATAGTTATATGATGGAGTTAGATGCCTCTCTTGTCAACTAAAGCAATATATTGTACACATATAGGATCAGGCTACTGTGACCACATATATGAGTCTGGCTACTGTGAACACATATAAGAGTCAGGCTACTGTGACCACATATAAGAGTCAGAGTACTGTGACCACATATAAGAGTCAGGATACTGTGACTACATATAAGAGTCAGAGTACTGTGACCACATATAAGAGTCTGGCTACTATGACCACATATAAGAGTCAGTCTTATCAATTGCAGTGCTATTTACCTATCATAAACATTTAGATCTGAAATCTTCAACACGTGAAACTGACGAATAGTTCACTCATTATCATAATTTACGAAACAGAGTTATGTACATGGGCGTCGCTAGGAATTCTTCCATGGGGGGGGGCAAAAATTTTCCAGGGGTGGGGGGCAAATAACAACTTTATGACATTTTTTTTAAAATGTAACGGGGGGGGGGGAGCAATGCCCCCCTCTTATATGACATTTTTTCAAAATGTCTTGCCCCCCCCCCATGAATACGCCCATGATTAAGTAGTTTAAAATATCTTTGCATTCATTTTTGTAGAGTTTGTTTTGATATATTGACTATGTAATAAAGTTCTCTCCTCTCTTCTAGTTATTGTAACAACCGAATTATCAAGTTCTCAAGTAGCGGGAAACTACTCACTCAGTGGGGAGCGAAGGAAGGAAATTGTAAGTTGACTTACTCAACGTTTATTGTATTTTTGTCTCTTAAGTTTGTGACTGGTTTTATCAAATAGTTCTTATCATCACTGCTACATATAGTTCCATTTCTTTCCTTTCCTGTGATAACTTAAATAGTCTCCTCTAGGGGGTAGCACAATTTGCAACTTCAGGGAATCATCCAAAATCTAAATTGCGGCCACGAAATAATATATACATTTTCATTTCTTATTAGAAACATTGATATCAAAAATATTGAAAAAATATATAAATGAAATATTAAAATATATTGATAAAGATATATTGATTAAATATATTGATATGCTTCAGTCTGGTGGAAGCCATAACTACAATAGAACTTGGCAGCCTTCTGGGCTGGGAAGATTGAGCATCCCTTGTGTGTTCTAAGAGAACTGGTTAAAAGTTGATTGAATGTTTCTTTTGTAACATGATTTTAAAGGGAGCTTCTTGTAAACAGTTGTTTTCTATTAACAGATGGTCTGACTCCCTACACATTAAGTACACCTCACAGTCTCACACTTATAGAAGACTTGGATCTGATCTGTGTTGCAGACAGAGAAAACAGCAGGTAGGTCAGACATAACCAGTGACCTATGGTGCCCAAATGGTCATGTCAGGCTTGTCTACAGATATGTCAGATATAACCAGTGACCTATGATGCACCCATGTCAGGCTTGTCTACAGATATGTCAGATATAACCAGTGACCTATGGTGCCACCATGTCAGACTTGTCTACAGATATGTCAGATATAACCAGTGACCTATGGTGCCCCCATGGCTATGGCAGGCTTGTCTACAGATATGTCAGATATAACCAGTGACCTATGGTGCACCCATGGTCATATCAGGCTTGTCTACAGATATGTCAGATATAACCAGTGACCTATGGTGCACCCATATCAGGCTTGTCTACAGATATGTCAGATATAACCAGTGACCTATGGTGCACCCATGTCAGACTTGTCTACAGATATGTCAGATATAACCAGTGACCTATGGTGCACCCATGGTCATATCAGGCTTGTCTACAGATATGTCAGATATAACCAGTGACCTATGGTGCACCCATGGTCATATCAGGCTTGTCTACAGATATGTCAGATATAACCAGTGACCTATGGTGCACCCATGGTCATATCAGGCTTGTCTACAGATATGTCAGACATAACCAGTGACATAAGGACTATGGTGCCCTCATGGGTATGGCAGGCTTGTCTACGGTGTTTTGAAGGTATTATAGATAGGACAATAAAACAACTTTCTTGCTAGATGTATCGATCTCACTAGGGCTATAGGATCAAGAGATCAAGAACCCATAATTAAAGAGATTTTTGTGATATGTATGATTGACTCATTGATGAATAAGATATGTAATTAATAAGTTATTGCACAATGAAAATCTACCAGTGTTTAAGATTACGTTGGTAACTCTGTGGCACATTGCTATTGAGCCCAGCAGGCTGTCATGCAGCTGACAGGTTTTGAACCTAGCAGGCATTCATGCAGCTGACAGGTTTTGAACCTAGACTCTAGTCACATGTGTACTCTGTGATGCCCCCCCCCCCCCAACGCCATCGCAGTCACCAGTCACCGCTATTGTGAGGATAAAACAAAGCAAACTGTAACTGACTGTCACAATGGTGGATTAAACTTAAAGACATAGTCGTCTCACACCTGGGAGAATTAACAGTGATGATTATATAGATTAAACCCACTTATTCATTACAATGCTTTCATCAAAATCTATACAATGTAAGTCTCAGAATTATTGAACTAAAAGTTCTTCAGTCGAGAGATTCCACAGCGAGTGTAACAAGATCCTAATCTTACATTCCCCACAGAGCATTATGTTACAACGCTGGTTTAAATAGAACATCCACCTCAACCACCGGGAAATTTAACAGGACACTTATACCCCAGGCTGATATTGGAAGAGTTTTTGCCATTTATTACAACAAGGCTGGTAAGTCGATGGGAATCTTATTTATAAACACTTCATTTATTACAACAAGGCTGGTAAGTTGATGGGAATCTTTATTTATAAACACTTCATTTATTACAACAAGGCTGGTAAGTTGATGGGAATCTTTATTTAAAAACACTTCATTTATTACAACAAGGCTGGTAAGTTGATGGGAATCTTTATTTATAAGCACTTTAGATCAGTGGTTCTCAAACTTTTACGCTTCGCGACCCGCTGTTGTATAATAGTTTTTTTTTCTTTTTTGACCCAGCACAATAAAAAAAAAACGTTTGTTTTCGAGACCCACCTTCAAAGAAATACTACGATAAAAGAAAAAAAATGCTTGTTTAATTGTGTAAATAGATTTCCCCTTTAACTTTACAGATTTACATTTTTTTTTAGTTTTGTAATAATGCATCTACAAATTCTGGATACTTTAATTAAAACTTAAAAAATTTTGTCGAGACCCAACTGAAATTCATCCGCGACCCACCAGTCGGTCGCAACCAGCACTTTGTGACCCACTGCTTTAGATCGTTAATGTTACTGAAAATGTACACAGACTAATTATGATGTAATTTGCGTATTTAAAAGTATTATATTCCACATCAACTAGTACAAAAAGTTTATCGGTGATGTTGGTATTATCGGCCGTATTGCATTGACTTGGACTCTGCTATATTTCATGTTGATATTGTCCGAGGTTCATACATTTCTATATGTGTCAGATCAGATATGACAAAGATGATTTTATTAAACTGACAAATCCAACGCACATTAGAATAATTTTTTTGCGCGCACCAGTACTTTTTTATACGTAATATTTATTTATGTATTTATTTATGTAATTAATTGTTGTCGATGTTTGAACTTTTTTTTTTTGCGTGACAGGAACACTTCCTGGCTTGCAGAATTCTTCCGTGTTATAGACATCCCTGAGTTAGATTATACTTAACATATTCTGTAGTTGATACACATTGTAATGAGTTAGAATGTACTTTACATCTTTTATTGTTCGTAGTTTGAAATGAATTAGAATGTACATACACCTTTAAACAGCTCACGATGTTGTAGCTGCTGGTGTCGTGTCTGAGGTGCCCATACTAGAAGAAGACAACTCCATCATTTACCCACCTCGGGCATTCACATACGACCTTGAAGGTCATCGTCTCACCTCCTGGGGATTCATCACTCAGGTAAATCATGAGATCATGATGCTGTTGTAATTGTTATCAATGCTTCAAAGTTGTCTTTATATGTTGTGTAATACTTAGAATCGTCATATATGTTTAAATACACTGTAATATACTTTTATTCTACTGTGTTATACTTTAAATATACTATGTTATACTTTTAATATATTGTGTTATTCTTTTTAATATATACTGTGTTATACTTTTAATATAGTGTGTTATATACGGTGCGATACTTGGAAATATTCAGTGATATATTAACACGTGCATATTATACCTACAGATTTCAATTTTGTCTTAATCTTCCATGTATGTCTATAACTGTCAATGTTGTCTTAATCTTCCATGAATTCTATACATCCATAAGCTGCTATAGTTGTAAAGTCAATATTTTCTCAAAAATGTATTCAAATTTCTAAGCTAAACAATACTGATACGAATGACACTAAGCATTCCCACTAGATCACTATGTTGAGTGAAAACATATTTTATTTTAAATAGCACTTTTTTCTTTCTTTTTAAAACCAGGAAATCGCTGAAACTGGGCCGTCATTAATTCACAGTTTGTGTGTTGCTAAAAATGGACGTGACTTCTACCTGGCCGACCTTGACCAGCAGAGAGTCTATAAGTACACAACCAACTGGGAAGATCTCATGGGGCCGGCTTAATTTAATGGCCCATAACACAGACGGTGGGGGGTGTGGCAATATGGCTGGTGTAGTATCGATTAAATTAAAAAAAACAAAACAACAACAACATTTGTTTTGTTTCTTTCAAAATTTACTTTCTAATTATAGAGTAGTTATACTTTTAATATGTGAATAGACAATACGAACAGAAAGAAAATTGACGATGTAAACGCTTGTGTTGATTTTGACTGGTATATTAATTAAATACAAGTATCGTATTGAAGCAGCAGGTATGCATGCTGTAATATTTCAAAGAAAGTTACATGCATTCAACATATTTTTTTTTCATTCCTGTGAAATGCCATTAAATACAAGACATCGGTTGCTTATTATATCATTGAGAACAGTGGCGCAACCGGGGGGATGGGGTGGGAGGGGGGCTTGAGCCCTCCCCCCAGACCAAATCATCATACATATTTTACTTTATAAACTGTCGGTTTTCTATATGTGAGCCCCCCCCCCCCTCCGCCCCCAGCATTTTTTGCTGGTTGCGCCACTGATTGAGAATAACAGATCTGTGTGTGCAGTTCCATTCTTAAGTCTTTAAGAAGCCCTAGACAGAGACTTCCAGAAATATTGGGGGAGGGGGGGCAATGCCTTTTGGAGCTGTCTTTACATCATAATTAATTGAATAGTAATGACCCTCTGGCAGTGGTTATTCAGTTTGCCTGTCTAAACCCATCAGTTCGGCTGATGCTATAAATAGAAATAAGACGTTGGTTGATTTTACGAAAACTTAGGTGGTTAATGTAAATAAATGCTGCCACCATTGATCTAATGTTGTTTTGTGCTACTTTGATGATTATATCACATTCATTTTGTATTTCTGTGCCAGTTTATCCTTTGTGTAGTGTACTGAGAAGTGTTATGGTATAAATATAGGCATTAGAACCACACAAAAAATTAAGCAATATGTTTCACATGCCATTAGTAATTTGCTCTTTCTCAAGTTTTAGTTTTCATCATTGTAGGCACTTATTTTACTATGTGTTCAGTCTAATTCTAAATAAAATGCAGGTTTCAAAACTTAATACATGCAGGCCTATATCTATTTTAAACTGTTCTTTTAACATTTATGTTATCATGAATGTTTTTGATGTTTTTTTTTGTAAAATAATACGCAGGATGTCAACATAGTTTTCATGTTTTATTGTGAAACAAAGTTTGTTATTTTTTGTTGATAATAAAAATGTCAATTTCTTTCATCATCAGTTTTTTGCCACTTCATTTTGAAAACCAACTTTTAACCATAGATAAATAAGACTTATTCCCATGCTTTTAACTCTTTTTTAATTGTAAAATACCGGTACAAAATTATAAATAAATTATAACAGTTTTCGGAATGTGTATATTTCATCAATCAAATTTCAAGCTTTATAGAGAAGTTCTATTATCTGGAGTCCCATTCTTTCGATGCTTTCATGAATGGCACTGTACTTTAATTTTGAACCCATTTGGGGGAACTTAGCTAAAGTACATTAGGGAGCCCCTGAGAAACATATATTTTGAGCACTAGGCAAAGATAATTCAAGTTAGGGATGGGCACCTAATAATCTCTGGCTCCCAAATGTTAAATAATTTTAGCCTTGCTCTCTGACAAAAGCTCAGATTCCACTCTCTTTTTTGGCGGGTAAATGAAATTCCCTACAGGGGACGCCCATTTTGCCTATCTTTAATAACGGCTCTGTCAACCACATGCTGTATAAATATTGTCCGTTGATTCCAATTGATGGACAATAGAATTGTTTTGATGGATGAGTGCTGCCCTACCCAATGATCGTAAACTTTTAAACTTGAAATAATTTCAACTAAAAGCGTCACCAGTCAGAAAACAATTTTAATAATTTATGTAAGGCTGTACGGTGATTTGAATTTTAAAAAAATAAAACGTTATTTAGCATAGGGGAAACGTCATCTCTGGTCTAGACATTTTCCTTAAATGACATGGGGAATGTTAATAGCCGGCACTTTTATATCAACAGTGTCACTTTGAATACAAACTGTTTTTTTTACGGAGATGAAACTTAAAGTAGATGTCCATAAGTATAAAAAAATCGAAAACAAAATGTAATATATGTACAGTTTGGTATGTCATTACGCTTCTTGATTAAGTAACCTTTGAAACATTTGATGCTGGATCAGAAAAATGCTGACTGTGGCGCTTGTAAGTTGATGAAAATGTTTTATTGATGGCGATGTAAATGTCTATGTAAATGTCTATGTAAATGTCTATATAAATGTCTATATAAATGTCTATGTAATGTCTATTTAAATGTCTATGTAAATGTCTATGCAAATGTCTGTAGCTTTGAAATAAACAGAAAGTATAAATCTAGTATTTATTGTGGCATTTTGAGGGTATCATTACGTATATATATATTTAATAATATTAATATGCCTCATCCTATATCTTTGGAATGAAAATTATATTTGGATGCTGTTATTTGCAATTAATAGGTTTACAAAATTGTTAGAAATATAATTGCTTTGCAGTTCATTAACTTTCATAAATATGCTAAAAACCCATTAGCAAAATCTATTACATTTGGTCATAATTTTTCCAATATATTATCTAAATGAATTATGGGAAGAATGAATGAAGAAAGAATGTCGAAACAGCAGAAAAATGGATCTTTATAACATTCAAATTTTAATAACGTTTAAAATCTGAAATATTCAAATCAGAGTTAAGAATTAATTTTTTTTTTGCTTATCAACAATTGTAATTTTTTAATGTAGTTTCTATTTTTGGCCCAGAACAACTCGGCTTTTTCACTGTGGCCAGGGGGTAGTTTAGAATGGACATTCGTGTTTTAAAATTGACCTGTTAATGGTAGGAGCCATTAAACTACTTAGTGGTGGTAGTAATGGTAATGGACGTTGTTCTCTGAAGGGACGAGTGGTCGCAAGGTGAAATACCCAACTGTCGATCTGAAGGTTTCAGGATCGATTTTTCGGTAATAACAGAGGAAATTTTTCAGGTCATTGTTAAAGTTCCCTCCACGTCTGCGGTTGTGCCTCCATGGTCATTACACCCCCCGGCTACGGTGGGAATTAATTAAGGGCCCTGCAGAATATCGCCTCAAAGAGGTTTATAAAGATCTGAATGATACATTTCTCATACTTACAGGGATCTGCGCATGTCTGAGTCAATCTGCACTCATCTTTACTTAACGACGTCACCGAATGACCGTCTATTTACGTGGCTGTTTAGTTGGACATGTTTGTTGTGGAGACTACGTCATACTAATGAGAGACATACCTTGAGGTCACGTAGTCACGAAGTGTTTGTTTTGTGTTGAAATTTCAGCGACCTGATGGTCACAGGTGGGTGGACCAACTATAGGACTTCATTCATGACACTGGTTACCAAAAAGGTTACGCAATAATACCTGAGTTAACAATAACTAGGCAGAGTAAATGCAGCTAGTTAGAAGTGCACAATATAAACAGGTAGCACTGCTTAGATTTTAGTCCCACATCAGTAGCAAGGTAATACAAACAGGAAACATACAAAATGGATTTATGGTGTCTTTACTTTAGTATTTTGTCTGTTCTGGTGTTGCAAGCCTCCAGTCTGGTGAGTTGATATTGACATTATCTTTGTTTCTATTATCGTCAATATTATAGCTAAGTGGGGAAAACATTGTGAATGTCACTACTAAACCTAAATGTTTTTCATTCATGGGATAAGTCACAAGCTACGTTACAGATGTATTAACAAAGGATGATATTGTGTAAATCCATGAATACACCGATACTCCATGTAACAGATGGACTACAATCAGGCACACGGCGTCAGTGTCTATTCCAACTAATCAATAACATTCTTTATTCGATGTTAAGTTTTGTCTATGTTAAATTTTTATACAGGCAGAGAATTTTATGAAGATAAATAAGAGATCAGCACTGAAATATATCAAATAGATAATTATGTCCTTTAAGCATTTAGCTGAGCACACACACACACATATAAACAAACATATAGCACACACACACACACATATAAACAAACATATAGCACACACACATATATAAACAAACATATAGCACACACACATATAAACAAACATTTAACTAACATATAAATAATCAAATTTCTATTCTATTTATTAACGCAAAGATTTATTATTTATTTAACAGCGTAAATATTTTGTTATTTGTTTTCCAACTTTAAAGGACTTCACATTGCCTTAACGTTACACTATTTCTAATGAAGCTAGGTTTGTTTCATATAATCAGTTTAATAACATTCCATACTTTATTTAGGTACACATATTTCGGAAATAACACACATCACTCTCCCCCTAGGGCCCCTAAGTTAATCCTTTATAATCGCTTTAGATAAAACAGAAAATGAATGTCAAGTTAGATCCGAGTTTTTGAGATGGTAGGCTACTATTTACTCCACCAGGTGCCCCCTGTACTGGACACAGCTTTTAACGTGGATGGTCAAGGCATCGGACAAGTGACCGCAGTCGACGTCGACTCAAACGGGAATCTTCTCGTTTTTCACAGAGCGAATAGACCGTGGAATGCCGCGTAAGATGATTATTAGAATTTTATAACTACTGGTTAATCGTTTTTCTATCTTGTGTCTGTAATGTGTATACCATTTTTGCAGAACCTATTGGCCGTATCAAAATGTTCTCTCTAACGAAGCGAAAGTACCAATAGCCTCTGACGTCATTCTGACAATAGATCCAAAGACAGGGAGACAAATATCAGGGTTTGGCAGTAATTTGTAAGTGATTTCTTATTGTTAATTTATACATTATCTTTACATTTCTCTCTCTCTCTCTCTCTCTTTCTCTTTTATAATTCTCACTTAGTTCTATGAACTTGAAGATCTCGACAGCCAATCTAAATATTTAGAAAACTACAAGTATAGCATCATAAATCTAAACACATTCTTTAAGTCAGTTTGATTTTTTTTTTTAAAATGAATGACAAAAACAAAACAATATCAAACAAAAAATATCCATTTAAAAAAAAAACATTTACGTTTTCATATTTGATCCTTCAGTAGGTATATATATATATAATGTAGGTATATATATATATATATATATATATAATGTAGGTATATATAATGTAGGTATATATAATGTAGGTATATATATAATGTAGGTATATATAATGTAGGTATATATATAATGTAGGTATATATAATGTAGGTATATATAATGTAGGTATAACTTTTCTAACTGATAGACAAAGTAGTTGACTGCCAATACCCCTCCAATCCAACATCTAAGGACTCCCCCCCCCACACACACACTTTTGCCAGCCACAAGGAATGACATTATGAACAACCGTCAAAGGGCACCGGGTTACAGTGATTTAACTATTGGAGGGCGAGGTGGGGGGTGAGGGGGTATAGGACTACGGCCACCCTAACAGCGTTAAGGGTCTCCAACGGTCAATTTTGTAGGGCCCGAAAAAATAACAACGCTAGGACGGCCCTTTGTGTCGGCGTGTCCATGTGCTGTGTGCAGGGCCGTTTATATGGATAGGCGAACTAGGCAACCACCTTGGGCCCCTTCTGACACATTTTTAAAGATAAACCTTTTCCATGCTCCGGACCCCCCCCCCCATATAGTCATGAGAACTGTTATAACTGTATATCGGTGTGACATCTCTATAGCAGATGTTGTATTTTGTTTTCACCATCAAGCAAATGTTAAATGGTGTGTGTGTGTGTGTGTGTGTGTTTGTATGATGCCTCAATGGCATAAAAGTGTCATTTGTTTTCACCATCAACCTTTGTTTATGTGTACATTATAAACCATGACCTATGGACCTAAAAAACTCTGATCTCTGTTCCAACAGCTTCAATGTACCCCACGGCCTGACTGTTGACGGAAATGACAACCTATGGGTCACAGACGTCGGCCGTCATCAGGTGACATATTCTATATTACTATTGTGTAGTTTATTGCTTCATGTATCTACTTACTATATAATATATTAATGAGATTTTGTCAAATAACCCAAACGGGAAATGGCAAATTCTTGGTGGAGGGAGCAAGGAGTAATTTCGTAAGAGAATCTTATGTGAACTAAAAAAAAATATTAATGGATTAATGACGGTGCATAATAAATACATAAACACCGGAGTAAAATATTATAATGGGTTACTGTTTCCATAGAGGGGACGGATAATCGTGTGGTAAACGCTCGAATGTCGACCTGAGGGTCCCTGGTTCAATCTTCGATGAGAGATATGTGGTTTTTAAGGTCATCTCTCATGGTGATATAACATCCAAAACCCGTCAAAGTAGTAGTTTATAGGAACTAAGAGATTTCATCTCTTCCTTAAAGGGACTTCACACACACATATTTCCAACAGTTATTGAGTAAATGGTGAGACAATACTGGACTTGTACTTAAATTATTTGGAAAGAATCTTAATACATAATCGTCTAACGTAGTAGACATTGCGGTAGACCGACCGTGTGGATCCCTTCCGCTTGCTAAAAATAGTCTGGGGAATTCCAAAATTTTCGTCTCCCTCAGGCTAATGGGTGGAGAGGAGGGGGGGGGGGCAACTACGTAACTACAAGCGGGGGAAGGGATGAGAGGTTGAGTGTTTTATTTATGTGGGAAAATGGAGTTAATTCGCTTGCTCGGCTAAAAATAGTCTGGGGAATTACAAAAAAACTGGAAATCTAAAAACAACAAGGATTTCTTATGAAGAACTGTTTGGAAAGGAGTCCATTAAAATATTATGAAGGAATTAAGATTTTAAGAGTTTAATCATCGGGGATTGTTTATGTTAAGATTGTGTACCCATAGTGAGGATTATTTTCTTTGGGATGAACTATTTAACATATGAACTTTTTTTGATGTGCTATTAGGTGTCCCTATTCTCAAAGGTATTTTGGCTACAATAATCTGTTCATGTCCTTGGGGCCACTGCGAGTAAATAGACTGATTGTTAACGCATTCAAATATATTTTTCACTATTTTCAACTCAAACTGTGTGCCTACTCGCAGGTCCGGGTACCGGGCATTTGTTTACTAGTTATTTTAATAATAGTTTTTGATTGTTATTTTATAAGGCTAAATCAATATCCTGCTAAACTACACATAATGGTTGCTAAATAGAAGATTTTATTGTCGTTCTCATTATATAGTTCGTTCATTTATGAGTGACAACCTCCACTATGCCATGTTTTTAAAGGTGTTTAGATTTGCTAAGGGCGAGACTAAGCCTAACCTTGAACTTGGCGTGAAGTTTGTTCCGGGTAACGACAATCAACATTTTTGTAAGCCAACTGGGGTAGCTGTGGCCAGCACTGGTGATTTTTTTGTTGCTGACGGGTAAATACATTTTCTCAACTTGACCACTTTGTTGTGGAAAGGACAGATAATGACTATCAAGTCTTCATACTTTATTGAATTTACTGTGTATGTATTGTGAGTGAGTGAGTGTTTGACTTAATAAAAGTTGGTCAAGAATGATGACTAATGATGAAAATCAATACATGTGTCATCTTCAGATACTGCAATAGTCGTATTATAAAGTATAACAAAGATGCTCATATTCAGAGACAATGGGGAACTATTCGTGGAGTCTGTAAGTTTATCAACTGCAACTAGAATAATTTAAAATCAAACACATCACAGTGGCTGATTAATTGAAATAATTCACAAGATCACTCTGTCCCCCTCTCTATTTTCTCTCTGTCACTCTCTCTATTTCTCTCTGTCTGTCACTCTCTCTATTTCTCTCTGTGTCACTCTCTCTATTTCTCTCTCTATTTCTCTCTCTGCCACTCTCTCTATTTCTCTCTCTGTCACTCTCTCTATTTCTCAACCTGTCTCTCTCAGTCTATCTCTGTCACTCTCTCTATATATATATATATATATATCTGTCACTCTCTCTCTCTCTTTCTCTATCTGTCACTCTCTCCATTTCTCTCTGTCACTCTCTCTATATATATATTTCTTTCTCTGTCACTCTCTCTCTATTTCTCTCTCTGCCACTCTCTCTATTTTTCTACCTGTCACTCCCTCAGTCCCTCTCTATTTCTCTATTTACACAGCAATGTATGTATTACACTCACGGTTGTGGAGGGGATGAAAGAGAGGCTCTACAGACCTAAAAATTGTTCTAATTTAGGTGGGGGGTATTTTTTCTGGATAGTCTGTGTCGTAATGCCCTCAACCTCGATCTGCAGCGAGGACCAGATGTCGCATTGAAAGTTCCGCGATTTTTCTTTGTTCCATGGCCATTGCACGACCGTCTGTGTGAGGGATGGAATAAGGGCTCTATAAAAACTGTCCCATTAGGACTTCACACACACACATACACATCTGTCTATCCATCCATCCATCCATCCATCCATCTATATATGTCAAGACTAAAGAAACCTGTATAAAAATGTTAATATTTGCTATTAAAGATTTAAAAATCTGATATAAACGATATTTGTACAACACGAACTATACATTAACTAACTACAAATGCAGTCATCGTCTATGTACATTATTTTTCTCCAGCCCGTCTTACTCCCTATACACTAAGCATCCCCCACAGCATCATCTTAATAGAAGACCTGGACTTAGTTTGTGTTGCCGACAGAGAAAACAGTAGGTGAGTAGTAGACCAGTGTCCATTTGAGTCAAATATTTGAAGTTACAAGAAAGTTAATTTCACATGTTAAGTTGAATCACTTATCCGCTGACCATAAGTTTAACTGTTTCAGGGCACTCTGTTACAACGCTGGTCTGACCAATCCAAGTTTGACTGGAACATTTAACAGAACTATAGTGCCTCAAGGAGAGATAGGGAAAGTCTTTGCCATATATTACAACAGTGCTGGTAGGTGCATGATGACAGTTTAGTTATTGTAAGATAAGTTTATTTTCCCATTACGAGACATGTTTTTATATTAGAAAATTCCATTGCATACGATGCTTACTTGGATGCTTTTTGTTTAAAACAAACTTGATTGGAAGATACCAAACATACTCTGTCATGGCTTGATTGGAAGATACCAAACATACTCTGTCACGGCTTGATTGGAAGATACCAAACATACTCTGTCACGGCTTGATTGGAAGATACCAAACATACTCTGTCACGGCTTGATTGGAAGATACCAAACATACTCTGTCACGGCCTGATTGGAAGATACCAAACATACTCTGTCACGGCTTGATTGGAAGATACCAAACGTACTCTGTCACGGCTTATTTCAAAATTGTCCCTTACAGTGAATTCGAAGCCGTTGTGCCATACATATTGTTTTTTTCTTTTCTGAGAATATCTTCTTACAAATAAATACCATTCAAGTGAATAAATTAAAGTTTTGTTCAAATTTCAGCTAGAGAAATAGTTGCCAGCGGAATTGTCGCTCTTGCACCCTACAAGTCTTTTGGAAGAACAATTTATCCTCCCAGAGCTTTTACATACAATTTGAATGGGCAGTTGTCTTCCAGTTGGGCAAATATCACTCAGGTAGTTCTTGTGAAATTATTCAAAACTGACATAGAATAACAATTGTATTCATGAACAGTCTTTCATAACGTGAAACAATGTAATCCTCATTGGTCATTTTTGATCATAAGACAACAATAAAAACTAGCAAAATAATTCACCTAGTTGAACTAGATGTAGGCTTGGACAAGTGGAGGTATATTATAGTAGGACTAGATAAAGGCTAAGACAAGTGGAGGTATATTATGGTAGGACTAGATATAGGCTAGGACAAGTGGAGGTATATTATAGTAGGACTAGATATAGGCTAGGACAAGTGGAGGTATATTATAGTAGGACTAGATATAGGCTAGGACAAGTGGAGGTATATTATAGTAGTACTAGATATAGGCTAAGACAAATGTTGGTATATTATAAACTTCAGAAAATCAGGTCGATTTTAAAACTGCATTTTGCAGACGCTGACAATATTGGCGATGAAGAAAGGGAAGGGTACTATACAAAATGTAGTTCAAAATACTGCAGGAGAAAACATTAATAGTATCCACAGAATATTGACTAAATTTATAGTATAATGTAGTTATGGCACTGATAGTTTCAAAATAAAATAAAATCCTCTAACGACACGGTTCAGTAATAATGTTATTGCACTAATAGTTTCAAAATAAAATAAAATCCTCTAATGACACGGTTCAGTAATAATGTTATTGCACTAATAGTTTCAAAATAAAATAAAATCCTCTAACGACACGGTTCAGTAATAATGTTATTGCACATGGCTCTAAAATATTGTTTTTATGCACTGACGAGTTTTTTTTTGGACCTTCCTCCCTTCCACCACTGTGTTTTTAGGAGATGGCCAGATTAGGGGATTCACTGATCCATGACCTGTGCACATCCAGGGATGGACAGAGCTTTTACCTTGCTGACCTAGATCTACTGAAAGTGTTCAAATATAATAAAGTATAAGAAATGACATAAATAAAAACTATATGCTGTGTTAGATTATATTTATAATATTGGCCCATTATTTAATAATTACTGTGTTACATCTTTCTGTCTGTTCTGTCATAGCTGAAAGTTAATTAATCACAGCTTAAAAACAAAATCAACCGCTTTTGTCAACATTTGGAAACTTGTGGTAAAATAATATGTGTCTGGTATGATATGTGTCTGGTATGATATGTGTCTGGCCTGATATGTGTCTGGCCTGATATGTGTCTGGTATGATATGTGTCTAGCATGATATGTGTCTAGCATGATATGTGTCTGGTATGATATGTGTCTAGCCTGATATGTGTCTGGCCTGATATGTGTCTGGTATGATATGTGTCTGGTATGATATGTGTCTGACCTGATATGTGTCTGGCTTAATATGTGTCTAGCCTGATATGTGTCTAGCCTGATATGTATCTGGTCTGATATGTGTCTGGTATGATATGTGTCTAGCCTGATATGTGTCTGGTATGATATGTGTCTGGCATGATATGTGTCTAGCCTGATATGTGTCTGGCCTGATATGTGTCTAGCCTGATATGTGTCTGGCCTGATATGTGTCTAGCCTGATATGTGTCTGGTATGATATGTGTCTGGTATGATATGTGTCTGGTCTGATATGTGTCTGGCCTGACAAAATTAAGTAAGATTGGGAAAGAAATTTTTGTTTTTTAATATCAATAATCAAAAAAGTTATTTTCCTTTATTATTAATAAAATGTTTACTTCACAAAAAAAAGCAAACTAAATAAAGAAATGAAAATAAGACAATTAGTTCTTTTACCATGTCATAACGTCACATGATGATGTTTTTATTTTGTATTTGTTAGAAATTCCTTTCTTTAATTAAAATATTTTCTTACCTCTTCACCGTTTTCAATTTTGATTTAATAGTTTTGATTTTGATTACTTTGATTTATTAAACCACATAATATAGATATTTATGATTATAGTTGAAAAAAAAACCGAACAGAATCAGACAGTTAAAACGCTGATTTGGTTTCCTTATGTATAGCACACAAAAATTTTTTAGCACCCACCTTCTCTTTGTTGGACATGGTAGCAGTATGGCATAGAGCCCTGCTGACAAACGGAACGTGCTCCTGGGAGTGCCGGGATATGAAGACATCTGGGAATTGTATCAGACACACGATCACATACAATAGATGTGGTTACAGAAACACCGATTGTCTGTCGTTGCTTTATGTGGAAGTCTTGACGTGCTTCCTACTTCTCCTTTATAACAATATATAACGAACTTCCTCCTTATT
Source organism: Bulinus truncatus (assembly GCA_021962125.1). Lineage (NCBI taxonomy): Eukaryota > Metazoa > Mollusca > Gastropoda > Planorbidae > Bulinus > Bulinus truncatus. The sequence goes on from JAGDYQ010000092.1 coordinate 106,645, forward strand.
ATAAAGTTACTAAGGAAGGTGCGTGTGTGAAGTTTCTGTAAGGGACCCTATAAACGACTTATAGGGCGGGTTTATGGTGCCCTTCTTTAACCCCCACCATAGCCGATAGTGATGGCACCACGGAAAATATTGCGGGGATTTTAACCATGACTTGAAACATTCATTTTTGATCCTACCGAAGATCGAATCAGGGATCCTCATTTCGACAGTCGAGCGCTTTACCGCACGATCATTCGTCCCCTAAGGGAGGCAGCTCTTTCTGGTTTTTGCCTTAATTAAAAAAAAGAAGTAGCCGCCCCTGACCTCGTTTCAAATCTTTGTATCGACTTCTCGGTCTGTGAATGTGACATGTGTGTATGTGACATATGTATATGTGTGTGTGTGTGTTTGTTTGTTTTGTCGGGAGACTTTGACTAGATCGTGTATAAGAGATCGATAAAATGCATTTATTTATTTTCTTTATGGCATGATATACCTAACTGATGGCTTTAACCTCTTAACCTCCTGTCAGTACCCTTCTTAGAGTTGTGGGTAACCTGACCAAATGTATGTGTGAACCCCTTGATATGCCAGTGTGTGTATAAATACATACTTGACTAGTGCTAGATAGGGAAGTAATTTTGTAACGACACCAATGACTTTAGTTCCTTTAAGTTTCTTTTTCTAAATCACATAATATATAGTAGCACATAATATATAGTAGCACATAATATATAGTAGCACATAATATATAGTACCACATAATATATAGTAGCACATAATATATAGTACCACATAATATATAGTACCGCATAATATATAGTACCGCATAATATATAGTACCGCATAATATATAGTACCACATAATATATAGTACCACATAATATATAGTACCACATAATATATAGTACCACATAATATATAGTACCGCATAATATATAGTACCGCATAATATATAGTAGCGCATAATATATAGTACCGCATAATATATAGTACCGCATAATATATAGTACCACATAATATATAGTGCCGCATAATATACAGTACCACATAATATATAGTACCACATAATATACAGATAGTACCGCATAATATATAGTACCGCATAATATATAGTACCGCATAATATATCGTACCGCATAATATATAGTACCGCATAATATATAGTACCACATAATATATAGTACCACACAATATATAGTACCACATAATATATAGTACCACATAATATATAGTACCACATAATATATAGTACCACATAATATATAGTACCACATAATATATAGTACCACATAATATATAGTACCACATAATATATAGTACCGCATAATATATAGCACCACACAATATATAATACCACATAATATATAGTATACAGAATGCTCATCGCTTTTTAACAGTCCTCTAAACTACCGCCATTACTGTCACTGGGTTTCGCTTAGTATTATTCGTCCGTTACCTACTAGAAGGTAGTGCTTACTGAAAAGACTAGATTATAAAATAATTATTTAATCATATTATATAATAATTTATATAATCGTCATACTTATATGTAAAATACATTCACTTATACCTTAATCGTCAAAATTATATGTAAAATACATTCACTTATACCTTAATCGTCATTATTATATGTAAAATACATTCACTTATACCTTAATCGTCATAATTATATGTAAAATACATTCACTTATACCTTAATCGTCATAATTATATGTAAAAGACATTCACTTATACCTTAAGCGTCATAATCTGAGAAAGGTATCAGTGTAGAGTGTCACAGTTATAATGTTGCTATGACATTACTCTTCAACTGTCAATACATCTGTCTGTTAACATTTTAGAACCTCTGCAATTTACTGACAAATTTTTTTTTCAAATCAACCAATTGCATTGATTGAAAAACGGAATATATATATAATCAATTATTATTTTTTTGCCATTGTTTTCAGAATCGATTTCGCCTGTAATGTATTTAAAAGGTTTGTGGTTATTTTTAAACATACATTTTTGTAAAAGATTACAAGTTACGTTTTAACATCCGTTTTTTCAAAAGTAAAAAATACAGATTTTTTTTAAAGCAATGCATTATTTAAAAGTATTGCTTTATATCATTTAATTGACTTACACAATGTAAATATAATGTAAATAGGGCGCGCTATCCGATCTTCTTCCAAATCTTATAAATATTAATTGAAATTGGATTTTGGCAAAGAGAGAGAGAGAAAGATAAACATACAGAGATATAGAGAGGGTGTGTGTATGTGTATGAGAGAGAGAGAGAAGTGGGGGGAGAGAGAGGGGAGAGAGAAGAGAGAGAGAGAGAGAGAGAGAGAGAGAGAGAGAGAGAGAGTAAACGTATAGTTTTAAGAAATAAATTAATCCAGAGATTGTGTAATAAATCAACAGTCGTATAACGGCAAGGCCTGCCGAGGACATCAAAAGGGGGGAGGCAAATGAAAACTATTTTTTTTTATGTGACTTTGAGTTTGATTTATAACATTCATAAAAATGTTATCACTCCACCCCTACCATTACTTTAACCCCCCACTTTCAAACGTACATATATATATAGCCTACTTTCAATAAAAAAAATGCTGTGAAGAAATAGCAAATAAAATTTCTAAAATTGCAAATTTTTAAAAAAAGAAAAAAGCGCACAAAAAAGTTTCCAAACAATGAAATAAAATTCCGCCAAATTCATTTACAAAATTTAACATTATTTGCATTTAATGACATTTTTTTCCTGATTTAAAAAACCAGTTTAATACCGGAATTTTTGTTAAGTTATACTGTCCCTATCCAAATGTCTAAGACCTTCTCTGTACTTTTTAAACAATATTCATCTCTAAAACATGAATGATGCTAGTTTGGAAAGATAGTACCAGAATGAACATGTTATCAAATAGCTGACTCTTTTTTTTTTTCTCTAATATAAAATGTTTTCCTATTGCAGTTTTTATTTACCCGTTTTCTAATGGATTTAATATTGTAACTTATCATTGCCATTGAAATTGTCTGTCTTTTATGCTTTTTTTTAATTAAGCAAAACAGAATCTTTAAAAAAAAACAACAAAAAAAAACATCGCACCATTTTACCTTTATTAGGATTGTAATTAGTAGGCCTAACTAATTTAATAATAGCTATTTAAAAAATAATCACTAAACCTGCATTCTAGTCAAAAGTTACAGTCTAATAACAAATTATTGCTTTTTAGAGTAACATAATTTAGATAACTGCGAAAATGTACACATTATCTGTTAACTTAGGAGTTAACTGCAGACAATAAATGCTGAATGTTTTCGATGTGAGACAAAATGAATTATAAGGACTAGTGAGTGGATTTGATGTTAGGTAAATGGCCAAGTTGCGAACAATTACTCTTGTAATATTAAAATTCGGCAAACTGACTTATATTAACTCCCTTTTTTATTTTTATAACTAGTGATATTTTTATAATTTATGTAAGTTTAATAAAAAAGATTTTTATAATAATAAAGAAATTAGTTTGAAAGTAAAGCCATTTTGTTGGACTGTCTTTTAAGAAATAAAGCTAATCTGTACCACAGAATATATATCATCTGTACATGCTTTGCCAAAAATATTTTTTAAACAAAAAAACTGCAAAATTTCAAAGTTGCATTACAAAAATAGCATAACAAAGACTTTCTACTACATACATATATAATATGTTTGCTTGTGTGAGTGCGAGAGTGTGTATTTTTCAGACATTGGCCAGACTGCACACGCTGGCTGTAACATATAATAATATATTTTCAGTGTGTCTGGCTTTGCGCAGGAAGGCATATTATACATAGGTCGAACTATAAAGGAAAACTGATTTTGTTGTCTTTAAAAAAATTTATTCAATTTTTTGTTATTATTACAGAACTTTTCTCTTTGAATTTAGTTCAATCCAGTATGGCTTTGCTGACTATGTTCAAAATAAAAAACAACAACACGGTTAGGAAAGCGGGTAAATGTATCTTTGATCTCATGCGCTGCTATTGCTATCCCTGATACATTCAAACTAGATAATGCAAATGATAATAAAGGGAAAAATGTTGTAAAGTTACTGAGTTCTGGGCTGTCATGTGACTGGATCTATTTTTAGTGATCGTTTTTTGTGTGCATATCATTTAACGTACACGAAAAAGATTCCATCGATTGTTATTCTATAAATGTCGGTGTCAAGTTAAAAATATGTCATTCTTTGAATGCAAAATATTAAATAAAAAACAACAACAACGACAACTGAGTCATACAATAACACATTGAAAACACTCATACAAACTTGCAAACCACACATTTCCCACACTTACAAACACACAGATCTATATTTAGCCATCAACAAATGTAGTTTATTTTAATGCAGTGGCAATGCGTTTACACGTGATAACTCTAGTTTCTAACGAATTCATTTGTCTTGTCTAGTGGCTAACTTAACGGTCTAATTTCTATTTAACTAAAAATCTCTTCATGTGCTTTAGTTTTCAGCATCTTTTCAAATCTTTATTTATCTACAAAAGAACTTAATGTTACAACGAGAATCACCATTTACATATTATATACAGTGTATTATAAAATGTTTATTGTGGTCTTTTCTGACACAACAAGTCTGAAATAGTATAAAATGTTTATTGTGGTCTTTTCTGACACACCAAAGCTAAAATAGTATAAAATGTTTATTGTGGTCTTTTCTGACACACCAAAGCTAAAATAGTGTAAAATGTTTATTGTGGGCTTTTCTGACACAACAAAGCCAGTTTCAAGTGTGTGCATGTCATAAATATTTGGCTAAAATTAGAAATCGATTCTCGCTGAGGGTTTTCCCCATCGTGTGACGTATTTTTACACCCTATAAATGTATTGAATGGTATGGCAGAGGTTAATGTCACCATTCAATTGTACTTCGAGCTATCCGTAACACCATAGTGAGCCCCCAGCCCCCAGGTGGCAACAGCACAGACAGTGAAACTTGAGAACGTAACAATACTATGAATGTTTATATCTTTAAAAGTTTTTGGTGAAAATGGAATCACAAATGGGACCCCGCCATAAATTGAGATTATTAATGAAAAAGAGACAGCAGGGAACCATAAGACTGGGGCAGATTGGTCTCTAGCAAAATATAGATATTTAATGAAAAGTAAACAATATAATGGCCAGTTGGTTAAATTCACAATGTGTGTGTGTATATATATATATATCATGAAATGAATTTAGATTTCTTCAAAACGTTTAAAAAATTTAATCAGGTTTCCATCGAAACAAATATTCACAAAAAAAAAAAGATTTGAAAAAAAATCTACATTTATCATTATCTCCCTCTAAACAAGTTTTGTCCTGGAGGGGGGTACTTTATGGACACTTCATTTAATGGTCACTCCATTCCCCTCTTTGTCGAGCGGTCACTACTTTTTGCTCTGTCCATTTTTTTAATGTTTCCATATTCAGAACTGTATAGAACGCCCTCTTCTACGTAGTCTTCCAAGGATTCACTGCAATTTAATTTTACGAAGGGTATTACAATATGTGACTTGACCAGGTAGTACAATATGTGACTTGACCAGGTATTACAATATGCGACTTGACCAGGTATTACAATATGTGACTTGACCAGGTATTACAATATGCGACTTGACCAGGTATTACAATATGTGACTTGACCAGGTATTACAATATGTGACTTGACCAGGTATTACAATATGTGACTTGACCAGGTATTACAATATGTGACTTGACCAGGTATTACAATATGTGACTTGACCAGGTATTACAATATGTGAATTGACCAGGTATTACAATATGTGACATGACCAGGTATTACAATATGTGACTTGACCAGGTATTACAATATGACACATGACCGAATATTGTCAGATTTAGAATTTTTCACTCAGGTCATTAACAAATCTTCATTATCAACAATGTCAATTGAATTAACACAAAACCTAAAAAAAAAAAAGTAGAAAATAATAATTTTTGTTTAAATTGTGTTCAAGATTTTCGTTGAAACATATGATAACTATCTCCCTGTCCTTGTGGTGGGCGATGAATAGGGAATTCCCGTAGACCAGCGCATCGTACAATTTACATATTGAAAGTGGTGACCTTGTGACTTTAGAGCAGCAGAGGTGTGATGATGAAGCCGGCAATGTAGAACGGTGGCCATTTGTAGTTGTTGAATGTAAATAAATTATTAAATGCTGTGGTTTTTGAACTCACGCCTTTGCTGTTGTGATATTTTTCTGCAGAGCATTTAAAAATATAAAAACCTTTCACAGATAACCCAGTGTCATTTTTTTACTTCTTAAAATTTTAGATGGAATATATGTTCTAAAGAGTGTTGTATACCAGAATATATGTTCTAAAGAGTGTTGGATACCAGACTATATGTTCTAAAGAATGTTGTATACCAGAATATATGTTCTAAAGAGTGTTGTATACCAGAATATATGTTCTAAAGAATGTTGTATACCAGAATATATGTTCTAAAGAGTGCTGTATACCAGAATATATGTTCTAAAGAGTGTTGCATACCAGAATATATGTTCTAAAGAGTGTTGTATACCAGAATATATGTTCTGAAGAGTGCTGTATACCAGAATATATGTTCTAAAGAGTGTTGCATACCAGAATATATGTTCTAAAGATTGTTGTATACCAGAATATATGTTCTAAAGAGTGTTGTATACAATAATATTATAAAGTGATATCAACATTTCTAATTGATGTGTTATAAAAATAATAATAATGTTTTTAATCAATGCCTGGTTTACAGCACACAATACAAACAATGGCGCCCAGGGGTGAGTTTTATACCCTTGATTTAATCAATAACCCATTTTATTACATGGGATTAGAGACTAACGTCTGACTGGCTTATTTTTCCAATTAAGTGATTTTTCTGATAGTTCATCAATTAAAAAACCAACAATAATCAATTACAATATAATGTATTGCTCTCTGATGTGTCCTAAGGTTGACAGAGATAACCGAGATCAGAAATAAAATCTGGTCCCCCCTTAATTAGGGAGATAGAAGAGGATAAATGGAAGTAAAAGTTGGGTTTTGTGGGGTCTTTCAGAACGCGGGTGTCCAGGATAAATGCTCGGTACACCTGACGCTCAATACACTTATCGTAATGCTATTTTGTTAAGGTAACTGTCCAATACAGATAGACACAGTACTGAGCTGTAAAATAATGCATTAGGTAAATGTTCACAGTCAACCGATATTAAGCAGGTCATGTTGACTGTATAATATGACTGATAGTCTATTTAGGTGTAGTATACTGACGCATGCACTCAAAGAAATCAGCAGACGGTATAATCAACACGATAATCAGCAAATTCTTGACACGTCTTGGTTCATTCATTCAGCAAACGGTTAGATCAATCTTTCTCGACATGCGTTGATTACATTCACCCTACTGAATATGGTGTATAGTCATTACAGTCACCCTACTGAATATGGTGTATAGTCATTACAGTCACCCTACTGAATATGTTGTATAGTCATTACAGTCACCCTACTGAATATGGTGTATAGTCATTACAGTCACCCTACTGAATATGGTGTATAGTCATTAGTCTAACTCAAGATGCACAATATAAAACAAGAACTTGGCCGAGGTTTTCCATAAAATAATTCAAACGTCAGTGTGAGGGGAAAACAACTACAATAAAGAAAATAGCCTCTCTCTCTCTCTCTCACTCTCTCTCTCTCTCTCTATCACTCACTCTCTCTCTCAGTCTCTCTCTTCCTCCCCCTCTCTCTCTCCCTCCGTCCCTCTCTCTTTCTCTCTCTCTCTCTCATATACACATACACAGACACACAGACTCACAGTTTACAAACCTTAAAACTACTTTATATTCTATTGTTATAATGTCGATATGAAATTTAAATTAGACCCCCCCTCCCCCCGGCCTAAACTTAATTTTTCAAAGAAAGTGTCAGTCTATCGAATTCATTGATTATTTTTTCTATAATTAACTCCTACTGAGAAGAGTTTTTTTTTTCTTCCCTGAATCAAGGGGAAAATGTTTTTATTAGACAAGGGGAAAAAAAATCTTGAATTTTTTAGTTGGCATCATTACTATATATATATAAGTAAATTGTTTCGGTATTATCGTATTTAGACGTTATGATCCTAATAATAACATTACATGTCCAGATATGTCATCACTTTATGCAGCACACCGTTCTCCATGGGATGTTATTAAGAATGATGACATGCTCTTTCTTAATCCAAAAAAAAAAAAATGAAACGTTTAACAGTGAAGCAAATTTTATTTTCGAAATCCCCCAGTCTACACCCCCTCACTTCATAGATAAGACGGTAATGTGGCCATTTGGTCATATAGGTACCTGGAGTCGATTAGATTTAAACTCGTTATCTCCACCATTAGACCCGGCTCACGTCTTAACCGCCACTTGATCATGTATAAACCCGATAAACTCTGCTCAAATTTACATATCGTTTGGTTTGGTGATTTAAATTTCCAGTGCTACAATTTTTCCTACAGCCTATAAGCACACTCATATGATACATATATAAATGTCATTTTATTGACGCATGACTTTATACTTGAACGCCAATTAAACGGAGTAACCTCTGGTATTGGAATTTGCTGTTTGACGTAGTCATATTTTATTGCTTATATACAGTCGATTCCGCTTAATTGGGACACATCGAGACCGGGGCTTTTTGTCCCAGTTAAGCGGCTGTCCCAATTAAAAATATAAATTTACTATTGGCTTCTTGGTTTGGTTTCTTTTGAGATTTGTCCCAAATAAGCGGCTGTCCCAACTAAGCGGCGTCCCAATTAAGCGGAATCCATTGTATATCTAACTTTTGGCTTTGATATAGCTACATGATGAGACCTAGAGATCAGGTCCGTAGCGTGCGGGGGGGGGCCGGGCCCCCCTGCGTTTTGTCTGGCCCCCTCTGATAATTTGTTCTACTTAGTAAAATGTATTGCCTGCCCCCCCTGCTATTGCCTGGCCCCTGCTGTAGAATGCTGGCCCCTGCTGTAAAAATTTTGGACTTGAAGTTAGAAATTATAAAGTAACTTTTACTTAGATTAGATCCCCTCCCCTCCCTCCCTCCCTCCCTCCCCCCCCCCCCGAAAAAACCCATTTTAAAGGGGGAAAATGATATTTATACAATAGTGTTATCAGCCCCTTTTAAATGTTCGCTCAGGCAACTAGTATATATATAGACATTAAAGGTACTGGTGATTCTTTTTACGACATTAAATTAGACGTTCTGTAAAGCAGTGAATTTATATCATGTGTCACATATATTTTTTGAAAGCAAAAATTAGCCGAAAACCTAAGGTTACGCAACGTATGCTGCTCACTTATTCCTCCGCATCATAAAAGTCGACTCATTGCATTCCAAATAGAATTATCCATTGCCCTCCTTGTCGCCAAGAGCTTGACACCTAGCCGCTCAATACTCAATACTTGTGTTTTCATCGATCGACTGCTGGAATTGAGGAATTGATAGATTAATACACATTCCAGTCAGAAGGTTGTGAGTAGAGAGTCAAGAACGATTACTCCTCCTGGCTACATGGCTGCTGCAGACGATTTAGATTGTGAGTATTGCTTCATAAAAAATGAATATTTCAAAAGATACCTTTAGAATATTGTATCAATTCGGTGGGAATAGTTTATATTTTTAGTTTGGCTGTTGTGTTGTTAGAATTTTATTTAATTTCGCTCGTTGTTTTATTTTGACTCATATCTATATTGTATTATGCTTCACATAGGCTTAAAAATTACTGATTGGTTTGTTCATTTCAACACAGACATCTTTTATGGACATTGGTTTATATAGGCTGTACAATACCCAGATATTTTGTTTTGCTTTTTTCTAAAAAAAAAAAATAATTCATAAACAAATATGGAAAGTAAATGTTAATGAAAAGAAAATGAAAAATACGAAAATGTACATTAACGGATATACATGCAGTTTATATAGATTTACAATGAAGATGTTTTTCGCATTTTCAGTTAATTACATATAACAATTTTAAAAAGACAACTCTTGAGAACATGTTAAATGTAGGTAGGCTATAGCAGGGACGGGAAAACTTTTTGAACCGCGGACCACAGTGAGTTCTTAAATTTAAAAGAAAGGCCCCACCAGATTTGGGGGGGGGGGTGTTTGTGAGAAATACTATAAATTAAATGTAAGTCATTGATGTGAAAGTATGGAGGGGAGCAGAGGGCAGGCCGAATGACTTCCCCGGACCTGGCCTGAGGCCCGCAGTTTGCCCCACGTCTGCTGAAGACTGAACTATCTAGTTTGTTCGTAATTTCTTGCATATTAAAAATCAATCTCCATAATATTTTGACTAATGAATGAAATTTTGAAATTAAAGGATCGTTTTAATTTGGTATATATGTTGGTCAGAGATAGAGTTAGATTCTATTTCTATCCAACTTGGTCAGTATATGACATCATCTACGTCATATAAGGCCGAACAGTCTATGGTCGGTTGATGGAATGTTAACCCTTTCATAAATGACCTCACATATACTAAAGATGGTGTGAAACGTAAGCCTAAGAAGGCGAACAGGTCGTGAAGGAAGATAGGAAGTTATAGACAAAACAAAGTGTCTGAAATAGTATTAGCCCCCCCTCCCCCACCCACCCCATTTTTCAATGCTAAAAATACTGCAAATTATTAAAATCTCAAATGATTAAGTTGGACTCAGGTTATTTGACTGACATTGTAGCAATAAAACCAACACGTCTACTGAATGCTCCGCATAATTAACTTTTTTTTTAAAAAAAAAAGCACGTCTTCTGACCTCATACAGACCTACTAAGACGATTTACCGTTGAAATATGTTTAGAGATATTTGTGCAGAAAGTAAACAGTGCACGTTTTAAATGCACTTGAAACTAATTGGTTTTAATGAACGGATACATAAAAACTTACACTGTCAACAGATCTGTATCAGTTAACACAATCCACAACATACAGTGACATTTAATACTGGTGTCACAGTGTTCGATTGAAGTGACACTGGTTTGTCTGGAGTCATGCTAGAGACTAGCATTATTTCTAACGTTAGGCTACAGTGACCTAATTTGGAATTTAGAGTTGAGAAATATTTGAGCCCCCCCCCTTCCCTCTTCCCATAAACTCATGCCTTCTAAATTACAGGTACGTGATACATGGAGTCCCACATTATAACTCACGTTAAATGGGTGTATTATATGATACAAGTTACATGGATGTATTATGACTCACGTTAAATGGGTGTATTATGATACAAGTTACATGGATGTATTATGACTCACGTTGAATGGGTGTATTATATGATACAAGTTACATGGATGTATTATGACTCACGTTAACTGGGTGTATTATGATACAAGTTACATGAATGTATTGACTCACGTTAAATGGATCCATTATGGCTAAGCGTTAAATGCGTGTATTTATAACTCACGTTAGATGAACGTATTATGATACATATTACATGAATGAATTATGACTCACGTTAAATGGGTGTATTATGGCTCAAGTAACAAGGTTGTTTTGTTCAAACATATTACATGGTTACATTGTTGACTTCTGAGAAATATTATAGTCGATAACCTCTGTCACATTATTATGTTGAAGCTTAGACAGCTCATGTTTGACATGGCTGTGTTTATAACTCAAATCACCGGAGTGAATTAAACGTTTTTTTCCTCTCTAAACAGTGCAACATGATAAGGCTGTTAAAGTATCGATTAAATATAAATATATATTTTTTCTAAATAGCGAGAAGAGAATTTATTTGGTCAAGTGGAATATCTCTCCAATCTTATCAAAACAAAAAAAAAATCGATCAATATTAATAAAAGAATATTTATATGTTATTTGTGCCACGTCTAAAAAGGGGCAGAGAATCCGAAAGATACTTTCGTCTCAGCAGTTACAGGACTTCACTCGGCTCCAGGTGACGTCACTCTCAATGTATTACTTGTCTGGGTGATAGCCCTTGGGGGTGGGACGGGGTGTGGTAAGGGGGGATTCGGGACTGTTCCACCTCTAAATTGTTCCTTATTTATTTCTTGGCATACCCACCCCATTGGCAGTTTAACTGGATATAACTTGAAGCAATTAACGTGTAACTAACATTTCACAAATCGAGCTGTCAGGACCGTTCCATGACGTCACGGGACCATACTATACGGGGAATGTACTAGGAAGTGGTACCGTTCATTGATAAATTACACTCTCTGGTTATAGCAGGACTTGTGTTAAAGATAACATTCGGAGTTGATTAATATAGACCGCCCCGTTTAGTGTACCTGTTGAATCAGGCCAGTAGTGCCAAGTTGTTTTATTTGTATTGAGTACCTATAAACATGCCACATACCTCAAAAGGTAAGAATGCTAGCTAGTACACAGTATTTAAATGTACTCTCTAACTTAGAACCATGTAACTTAGTTTTGCCTACTTATTTACATTTTATTGTTTATCATAAGAATGCCTTTTTTTGCGTGTCATCTAAAACTTATTTGTATGAAGTCCGTCTTCTGTATTACTTTCTGTACTGCTTTCAAAAACATAAAAAGTTTACAAGTGTTGAGTCCTTGATAACTGTATTAAATAATTAATCAAATATATTACAATAGTGAACTTCAAAATATTCGATCTATTTTTTTTCCCAACGTGGAGTTAGCTCCCCACTTGTCGGATAAGTTAAAGTGTGTGTGTGTGTGTGTGTGTGTGTGTGTGTGTGTGTGTATGGGAAAGGGTTTTGGGTGGGGGGGGGCATTAGAAACATTTAATTCGCTTTTATAAGTTTTGCAAAATTTATTTGTTGCGTTTGCTTTTTTAAAAAAAAAATCCATAGTAATTTCATCTCCATCCAATTCATACATGTGAATACTGAAAATTATGTTACATGGAGGAGACGATGATTTTTTTAGAAAGGTTTAGTCTGGACAATGTAAACACTGCTGTAACGACCACATTTTTTTCTTTCATATCCTTCTGTCTGCCGGTCTGGCTATTAGTAAAGTTTACCTAACTAAGCTCAACAGGGCATATTTTTGTATTGTCTGTTAACAAAGCGCCGCTGGGGGGGGGGGGGACGAACTGTTTTTTTTTCTGCCCCTTCCACAGCTAAGTACTAAAATGATATATTTTCAAATTTACAAGTATAAATATTTTTACACATTTCATCTTAATAATTGCACAATTTCATAACAAGACATTCCATCACAAATTGTATGTATTTTACAACGTTTTTCTTTTTTTTTAATTACGAAAGTTATCGTTATTTTATTTTTGTTGGCTCTCAATTCTCTACACAAAGTAGAATGTAGCCCTCCGCCCCCTAGAGGCCGTTTAGGACCCCCATTGCACCTTGAAAGTACACCGCGGCCCTGTCTGTTATAGACCTACAGTACACATATACATGGGCGTCGCTAAGAATTTTTCCAGGGGGGGGGGGCAAAAATTTTCCAAGGGGGGGGGCAAATAACAACTTTATGACATTTTTTTTAAATGTAGGGGGGGGGAGCAAATGCCCCCCTTGCCCCCCCATGTATACGCCCATGCACATATACTAGTATATTTATTTTTGTACAAAAACACATTAACACACGGAAACAGTTATCAAACACATCAAAACACATGACTAAAATAATTATCTTTTAATTTATTATTTAAACGGCCATTTTTTTTTTTCAAAAGAAAGTCTTCTAGAATTTTTAACATTTCGTGCTGGTTGACTTATCCATATCACCTCACACAAGGAAACTCGTAGGTACAGACTCACACACATATAGTCAAACATACGCGAGCACACAAACACATACACACACACACACAGTCTACAGCACGCTGCTTTCTTCCAACTTGTCCAGCACTTCACCGTTGTTTGGACACGTCAGTATGACATCATTGAAAAGTACACTCTCGGACAGGTTCTTGACAATGTCAATTTCGTCTCACCCCCGCCCCCCCTCCGGTATTATTCTTCTAATGTGTCTACTACCCTTGTCTTACATATCACGCAGTAGTTTGTCTTTAAGAGAAAATCAATGAAACTCTAAAGTCAGGAGTTCAGCCACACGAAAAAAAAAAGAAGATTGAAGTCAGTTTATAATTATTCCGTCACGGTTGAACGGTTGCTCTATTGTCATTGCCTACATAAACATAGAACATAAACCTTAAAATAACTGACGGATTAAAAAGAGCTCAAAACTTATAATCGCTTTTAAAATCTCTAGTACGGTGATTGTATTTAAGAAATCTGTAACGCCAGGGGCACTGAAATGTCTGAATGCACCAGTGAATGCTATTTTAAATTTTATTATAATTTATATTGTTGTGCCTATAATGCTTCCTTCTAATTTCAGTTTCCATATTTTAAAATGTTCATTTTCGTAATTTCCATGGTATAGAAAAGTGACAAAGACTTTTCCCCCATTGTAAACTCCAATGTTGTCGATAATAACTTGAGGACCTACCCACATAAATTTTTAGGAAAAAAATATTGCTTCTGACGTGAACTCCCCCGCCCCCTCCCCAGCCGCGGAACCCCCCCCCCCTGTAACGACACCACTATTTACGTCGTTTTCTGTGATACTAAATAATAATAATAATTTTAGGCTATTATTCCATATTAGCTGTGATGATCTGTGGCAGCCACAGGGGCATAGCCTTACTCGGCAGCCTTGGCGTTGTGCATAAATGCGCGGAGATTGGTGGGTGCAGTGGCACAACCGGCAAAAAATGCTGTGGGGGAGGGGGAGCTCACATATTAAAAAAAGACAGTTTGACAGTCTTTTTTGTAACTTTATAACGTAAATTATGTATTGATTATTTGGCCTGGGGGGGGGGGGGCTCAAGCCCCCTGCCTCCCCCCCGGTTGCGCCACTGGGTGGGTGTCAATTGAAGAGCAATGGGACCTAACTGTGGGATATAGCATCGCTATTAATATTTGGTACAAAGAATGTCAAGAAAAAGCGACAATCATCCAGACGTATTTGGTAACATTGGCGGCCAGTTGACTGTGAAATCTGAACGAAGAACAATGTCTTCCTTGACAAGATAAACAAATGTGTTCTATTATGGGTGAAGAATATGTGACCAAGACAATATGGGCCCCACATATTTTTGTTAACTTTGTGCAAACAATCTTGGATCATGGTTTAATGGCTCTTGGGCAATTTTTTTTTGTTTAAAACCAATACACGCTGTATCTCTAACAGATATGAGACCATTGCCATGACAACAACCTTCCGGTTCAGATACCACCAACTAACATTGAAGATGACGGTGAAGCAGAACCCGGTTACATGGAAGAGGCAACAGAAAGTGATGCAGATTTAGACATTTCAATTTCATGTGTTCCTAACCCAGTGGTGGCGAACCTATGGCACGCGAGCCACAGTCGGCACGCAGAACCTCATCAGTCGGCACGCGACAAAAATACTAAACTATCACGTCCTTTAATTTTAGTTGGAGTGTTGTCACTTTGCTATAAATAAATGTTTTTTGGTAAAAAAAAATTTCCAATCCCAGCAAAGTTTGTTGTGTTAACCCAGTCATGAATTTAAAAAAAGTATTTTAGTTTTGATCAAAGTAAGTAATAGAAATTTCAGTTTGGCATTTCATTCTGCTTGTTTGAAATAATCTATTTTATTATGGGTTCCAATGACGTGTCAGCAAGACGAGGATATGTTCCTAGCAAGACGAGGATATGTTCCTAACAAGACGAGGATATGTTCCTAATAAGACGAGGATATGTTCCTAACAAGACGAGGATATGTTCTGTATGAGGATATGTTCCTAACAAGACGAGGATATGTTCCTAACAAGACGAGGATATGTTCCTAACAAGACGAGGATATGTTCCTAACAAGACGAGGATATGTTCCTAACAAGACGAGGATATGTTCCTAACAAGACGAGGATATGTTCCTAGCAAGATGAGGATATGTTCCTAACAAGACGAGGATATGTTCTGTATGAGGATATGTTCCTAACAAGACGAGGATATGTTCCTAACAAGACGAGGATATGTTCCTAACAAGACGAGGATATGTTCCTAACAAGACGAGGATATGTTCCTAACAAGACGAGGATATGTTCCTAGCAAGACGAGGATATGTTCCTAACAAGACGAGGATATGTTCCTAACAAGACGAGGATATGTTCCTATGAGGATATGTTCCTAACAAGACGATGATATGTTTCTAACAAGACGAGGATATGTTTCTAACAAGACAAGGATATTCCTAACAAGACGAGGATATGTTCCTAACAAGACGAGGATATGTTCTGTATGAGGATATGTTACTAACAAGACGAGGATATGTTCCTAACAAGACGAGGATATGTTCCTAACAAGACGAGGATATGTTCCTAACAAGACGAGGATATGTTCCTAGCAAGATGAGGATATGTTCCTAACAAGACGAGGATATGTTACTAACAAGCCGAGAACTGTGTCGTGTTTGAATTGTTCCGACAGTTTAAACGTTATCTGGCTATTTATACATTATACATACTGAATTAAAATTTTCATAGCTTTTTTAGTCAGCCAAGGGTATTATGTTCTTATGGCTGGCCAAAAAAATGAGGTCTTGACATGGAAGATTGGAATTTGACTTGAATGACGTCATCGGATGACAGATCGATGAGTCTTTCTTGAGTTTAAATTGTCTTTAGTTTTTGAATAGAATGAATAAATTATCCACTTATAGCCATGTATTGGATCTTCTTCCTTCGTATACAGACAAAAAAACAAACGCTTTAGTTAGACATATTTACCCCACTTTTAATCTTCTGTAGATCTTCCTCCGTTGGCCGCAATAATATTTTTTTGTGACCCCCCACTCCTTTTGACAAATTATTTAGCTTCCCTTGCAAAACCGACTAAACATCTCTCAGCAGGGCAGTTTTAAAGGTCATCGTAGGCCCTAGTCAAAGTCGTAGGCCCTCCCCATCTTCATTTTAAATATTTTTTTCAAGAAAGCACCCGCACTTCTTTGCGATTTGAAATCTAAATAAACTGTGAGGACCTCATATGTGACTTTGCTAAGACAAAGAGCCGAAAAGTTAACATGCTGTAATTCACAGATCTACAGTACTGCAGCTTTGGCGTGCTCACCTCACACGGGTATATATAGTTATTTTAATACAAACATTATTAAATTTTTTTGGAATTCTGAATTTGTTCTGGCTTTCGTAGGCCCTTGAAAAGTCCGTAGGCCCTAGCCACAGTGCCTACTGTGCCTAGCTGATAAAGCGGCCCTGTCTCTCAGGTGTGTAACTATTTTTAAAACCCCTTAAAAAAAGAGAAAAAAACCCCTAAAAGGTTTTTTGGGGCCCCCTTCTTCCCCCCCCCACACCCGATAGTGCAAAGGCCATGGGTCCCCCACAGGAGACAACAAAGTATCTTTTGAAGGAGAGAGGGGGGCGCGCCCGCCCCCCCCCCCCCCGTGTGTAACTATAGCAACATTCTTTTCGTCAGACAGGTTATTTAAATTCCGAACAGTTTTACTGCTGGAAAATCAATTTTCTTCTTGTATCAAGGCAAACAAAATAGTAAGAACTTTATATCTCAAGTCACTCACCTGAATGTACAGACATAGGTATACTAGATTGCTCATCTCTTCAAATATTTGAGAATCGATCTCTTTTAATTGCATTTCATTCATTTATGTAATTTTATCTAATACTAGTTAACGAAATTTTCCAAAGTTTGTCCACAATTTATAACTCAATGGATAGACAGACATAGTGTATACATTTTTCACATTTGCAGCTTTCCCTGAAACGATGTCCTCTTACGTTTATCGCACATTATGTACATTTTCTATTTCATGACTTGTTTCAGGAAATATTTTAAAAGTCTGATAACTAGTTACAATTAGTTCTATCAGTCAAGTTGGAGAGTAAGCTAGTTACTATTAGTTGTATCAGTCAAGTTGGAGAGTAAGCTAGTTACTATTAGTTATATCAGTCAAGTGGGAGAGTAACCTAGTTAATATTAGTTATATCAATCAAGTTGGAGAGTAACCTAGTTAATATTAGTTCTATCAGTCAAGTGGGAGAGTAAGCTAGTTACTATTAGTTCTATCAGTCAAGTGGGAGAGTAAGCTAGTTACTATTAGTTCTATCAGTCAAGTGGGAGAGTAAGCTAGTTACTATTAGTTCTATCAGTCAAGTGGGAGAGTAAACTAGTTACTATTAGTTATATCAGTCAAGTGGGAGAGTAAACTAGTTACTATTAGTTATATCAGTCAAGTGGGAGAGTAAACTAGTTACTATTAGTTATATCAGTCAAGTGGGAGAGTAAGCGAGTTACTATTAGTTATATCAGTCAAGTGGGAGAGTAAGCTAGTTACTATTAGTTATATCAGTCAAGTGGGAGAGTAAGCTAGTTACTATTAGTTATATCAGTCAAGTGGGAGAGTAAGCTAGTTACTATTAGTTCTATCAGTCAAGTTGGAGAGTAAACTAGTTAATATTAGTTATATCAGTCAAGTTGGAGAGTAACCTAGTTAATATTAGTTATATCAGTCAAGTAAGAGAGTAAGCTAGTTACTATTAGTTCTATCAGTCAAGTGGGAGAGTAAGCTAGTTACTATTAGTTCCATCAGTCAAGTTGGAGAGTAAACTAGTTACTATTAGTTATATCAGTCAAGTGGGAGAGTAAACTAGTTACTATTAGTTCTATCAGTCAATTGGGAGAGTACGTAATTCTTTTAACACTCCTTCACATTTAACCATTACTTTTTTTTAAAAACGGGGTAGGGGGGGGTGGGGGGAGATAAAGGATTATTACGTCCACAGGTTAAATTGAATAAAATGGTGAATGATTCACCGTTTTGATCGATTGATTTTCTAAATCTTTAACCTTGTCCTCAATTCTGCGACTAAGATTCAAGTTTCTTGCCTGCTTTCATAAAGCCCAATAGTGGTTAGTAAAACGCATGGCCAAACTATTCTCCGATCTAAGGATTTTGCACTTAAATTATCAGGAAAGAAATTAAAAGCACACACATTAAAAAAAATACACATTTGTTTGAAGGCGTGTATACTTTGATATCAGGATGTTGAATATAGACAGAAAGCCTTGAACAAAACTAGCGAAAACAGATACAGTTCAGCTTTATCTGTTCATTCCACAGAATAAAAACCGACAGCCATCGTGCAACAAAAACACAACATCTCGGAGATTCTCATTTTTTAAATTCTATCAATAGATGTTTTTTTTTATAACTACATTAGAAATCAGGGTAGGGCTCGCTGTGATCCATTTGTATTCCCGGTTCAATAACTTTTCATCCACTGATTCTTGTTTAATTGACTATAATATTACCTCTTAATTTTTATTTTTTGCTATAAGAATTTCGCTCTCACAGACCTCATGTAAAATTGTTTTTGACAGTTTTGAAAATTGTAAAGAATAAAAATGCACTACAATTATTAACAAACATGTGAATTTTGTTTTATTGATAATAAATGATTAGCTCAGTTGTAAGGTTGTGTAGGGTAAGACAATAATTAGCTGATCTCTATATCTTCCTTGCAGCCAATCTCATCAAACTACCACCGCCACAGGCTGGCAAACTGACACACTTTAGTATTGAGTTGATATTTGAAGACGCTCTGCATGAAGTCAGATCCAAGAGCGGCAACCCCAAAGCTGCAATCAAAGTATTTCTAGAGTGTAAACCTGAGGCTGGAGACTGGGAAAAAGTATATTCGTAAGTTGACGACCGTCAGTCTATATTTATTTATGTTATACTAGTATGTGTGACATATATATGTATAATAGCTGTACCCTGCAAAACATTTACATAGAGTTATATCCCCTTAGGCTTGATCGGTAGGCTAGGTTATTTTGTTGTCGGGCAGAACGGTTTTTTCATGATTGTATTTTAAACTGGAATACTGTAGTATTAATTCTTTACTTTCGATTTAACGCAGAGCCCAAATCGTTTTTATATATATTATAATGCTCAAAAAATGTGGAAATAGACGATATAATTACTTTTTATTCTACAAATAGTGACGTTCTTAGGTTTTCGGCGCCCTAGGCAGAGATTTCAGAGGTACTATGGACCCTAGGCAAAAGTGCTAGACTATAGTCTCTTAGCATCATATTTAAAAGGCATTACTACAGAAAGTGGCCCCTTTGTCATTGGGGCTCTTAGGTGGTACCATAGTTTGCCTATCCATAGAAACAGCTCGGACTACCGACACACATACACTCAATACCATGCACTGTTCTCTGTAGCACAGTGTCGATAATGGTCACCGTGGTATCGATGCTCTTTGGCTTCCAATCATTAATGATGTACGACATCACACTGAGTCTGCGTATTCAGTTTTTATTTTCAATTAACCTCAGCTGTGTATAGGGGAAAATCATTTTTAACAAGGGCTATTCAACAGTGATCTATTGCAACCACCGTGTACATGAACTGAATTTAACTTTATTGTATACTGGACATCGGAGCCGTTTATATGGAAGGCAAACTGGTCAGCTGCAACCAATAGCCCCTCAAAGCCAAGGGAAGGGGCTGAGGGGGGGGGAGATCCCTAACGGGACTTTTATTTTGCCGTTGCTCAGCAAAAAATTGAAAGTTTAATCTGCTGTTATTTGAAAGTATAATTTTTCTTGACCATTGTTGATAGTCAAGAGGTGTATACTGTTTACTGGTTCTAAAATGAAATACTGTTGGCGGGTTTCACAATCAGTCAGCTGGTTAACATCCCCACAAAGAAGGGTACTTCTAAGCACTTGTCAGGGACTTGGCGACAGCCAGTCTAGGAATCAATCTAAGTATTTCTTTACCTACTTGACAAGCAGTGACCAAATGTGACTCTCAGAGCCACATGCGGCTCTTCGTTGACTCTAGTTGACAGCATAATTACCTACTTGACAAGCAGTGACCAAATGTGACTCTCAGAGCCACATGCGGCTCTTCGTTGACTCTAGTTGACAGCATAATTACCTACTTGACAAGCAGTGACCAAATGTGACTCTCAGAGCCACATGCGGCTCTTCGTTGATTCTAGTTGACAGCATAATTACCTATTTGACAAGCAGTGACCAAATGTGACTCTCAGAGCCACATGCGGCTCTTCGTTGATTCTAGTTGACAGCATAATTAACTACTTGACAAGCAGTGTTCAAATGTGACTCTCAGAGCCACATGCGGCTCTTCGTTGATTCTAGTTGACAGCATAATTACCTACTTGACAAGCAGTGGCCAAATGTGACTCTCAGAGCCACATGCGGCTATTCGTTGACTCTAATTGACAGCATAATTACCTACTGAGGGTTGCCAAACGTACTTTAGCCGTGGGCCCCCAAACTACATTTGCTTAGGATCCTCAAACAATGTAATACTGGTTGTACATTTTCTAAAAAAAAAAAAAACATAATTTATTATTAACTTAATGATTCATTAAAATCACTTTGAAGTTTAAAGTCTGCGTTTTATTAACTCGATAACCGAATGTAATCAGTACGCTGTGAAATAAACTGGCAACATTTGACCCACAGAGTATGGATTAGAAAGTTGTATTGGGTACAGCCACAGGTACAGCCGGCCACACTTCAAAAGCTTATTGAGACGAAGTATTGAATTCAGGCGATAATTGATCTCGTTTGAAGTATTCACACTGCAATTAGATTCAAAAGCTTCTAGACTGGCAGTTCCAGGTTTACACACTCACACACCTACACACACACACACACTCAAAGAATGTTTTTTAGTGTGGTTTGATTTCATTTTTACTCGCGAACCTGTTGGCTCTTGAAATTTACAAATGATTTCTTTACAGCAGTAACATTGGACAATTGTCGGGTAGTGATCTAACTTTGGTCTAATATATCTTGAAAATAAATGTGTAAATGTCACTTTAATCAAACGCTTACGGCTAATGTTTACTTTTTAATATATTAATCGTAAAATGAATAAAAGTTTCTTATGTTATTTCTTAAATCCTTACTTAAGCACTAAGTGACATACAAGCTTTCAATTTCCTTTTGGCCCTAAACAGAATTGGCGTCTCCATTGAGTTCTCAAGTGCGTCATGTTATTCGGTTATAGTTGGTGAATTACTGGGGATTTGTTAGAGTTTTACGAGGGCTATTCTAGATACAAAGTGTTTTATGTAATCATAAAGTGTTTTGTACAATTTTAAGTACCCATGTGGGCTATAAATTGGCTATTGCGATGATCCAGATAATGAAGGGATATTGTAGGATATACTAATTCTTGTTATAACGCAGTTCATTTAATAATAAAGTTAAAAAATTGTTTGTTACAATCATCCATTTATTTAAATTCCCATGTTGTTGATTCTCAAGAGAATTTGATAGTAGATAAAGGTTCACGTAAAAAACTATACAGTTCATGTTGTTTGAATGTGTTTATCTTAGTTATTAACCGTCCCGAGTGTTTAATTACTATTTAAGTCTTAAATTGGCTAATATAGCTATAATGTGGTAACCAATGTCTTTAGATGAGCCATGTTGCTTTTTAACAGTTTATGTGGTAATTGGCAAGCTAATTAACCTTTCACTGTATTATGACGTTTTAAATGATACGATGTTGTAGCTGGGATAGCTGACTATAACCAGTAGGCCAACTTATGGATAGGTTAACTAGGTAGCAGCCTTGGGCCCACTCTTTTGGGGAGGGGGGTATATTCCTCCTGTCAAAACATTTTTTCTCTGAAACAAATGCTACTTTATAGGTTTCCTTTTCTGGAACTGGCAGGGAAAGGGGTTTGAGACATGGTCTGAGTGTAGACGGATGGTCGTGTGGTAAAGCGCTCGACTGTCGACCTGAGGGTCACTGGTTCGATCTTTGGTGAGGACCAATGAATATTTCAGGTCATGGCTTAAGTGTCCGCTTTATCTTCCGTATTTCCTCCATGGTTATAGCACTATCGGCTACGGTGGGGGTGAAAGAAGGGCACTACAAAAACATCCCCATTAGTTGTTTATAGGATCTAATAGATTTCATCTCATCCTTACAGGGACTTCACTCACACAAGGTCTGGAGCACTGGGCCAAAAATAAGGGGCACATTTGTCAAAGATTTTAGTGGACCATGATCTGCTGGAGTCGGCCTTGGCATGGCTTTTTGCGTAGGATCCTCTAATGTACCATCACCTAGGGCTCCCAAATGTACCCTTACCTGGCGCTCCCACATCTATCTTCGCCTTGGGCTCGCCAATGTCACTTCGCCTAGGGACCCTGATGCAATTTTAAATAGCCCCCCACCCACTCTGAAAAGAATCAACCTAAGAACAGTTCTGCCTAAGGCATCAGTTTATTACACAGTTGTAACTCGCATTTGCTGAAATAGTTTTCAATAATTCTAACAGAAATACTTCATTTTTTTTTCTCAGAGGTTTATCAAAAACATTTATTCACACTGGACTTCAACCAAGCAAGCCCTACAATTACCGGCTTAAAGTTGACACCAGTGCGGTCAAGAGTGATTGGAGTGCAGTAACAACGATCAAGACTTTAGGTAAACAAATATGTCATGCTACTTAGATATCCTGTAACCAGAGCCTAAAACAATACATATGGCATACGTTGTTGTTTTTAAAACTGAAAGTCTTGATAATAATTTGTGTTCGTTGTCTCGCAGCTGCCCCTTACACGGGCGATGACCTACATCAGGCTATTCGGAGAGGAAATGTTGAGAAAGTTAAAGAAATTCTTGCATCTGGGTTTGTATATAACATGATTTAACATCACATCGTAATTTGTCAAAAACATTTTACAACGAAGTTAACTCATAACATCATATGATGGTTTATACATAACATCACCCAGAGGTTTGTACTTAAAATCCCTCAGTGGTTTATAGATAAAATCAATCAGTATTTGTTCTTAACCTCACATCATGGTTTGTACTGTATATTGTACAGAACATCTTTTCCTGAGTAAACATACCAAAGCAGCTATTTTGCGTGATATGAAGCAATATTAAAATATAACAATGTATTGAAGTACCAATTAAGAGATATATTTTTAATTTAAATTCTAATCAGTAATAAACATGCAAAATTCAAATTTCGTGTCAAAATTCGATTGGCTCTCAAATCTCTAAGCCTTCACAGTGAAATTATTTGTTTGTGTCCTATTTATAGACTGATTCAGAAACGTCTTGACATATAAAAACACAGTAACATATACATATCAAATATATTTCAAATGCATGACTTGAGAATGTATCTTACAGAGATGTACAACCGGATGTCCAAGATGAAAAAGATTTCAGTGCATTAGTAGCTGCTGGACTTCAAGAAAAATTTGAGTAAGTGGAAGACAAGGAATTCTCTTAAATAGGCATTTGTCTGTGGTGGCATGTTGAGAAGTTAATTTATTAAAACCTGATACACAGAAAATGTACACATTTGATCAGTTAATAACTAAAGATTAAAAAAGAGAGATCATACCAATTCCTTTGATTCAATATTAGAAAAATGTTGTGTTATTGGTTTCAGTCTTAAAGTGTTCAATGAATGTACATTGCACACACATATGCACACACATATGCACACACACACATGCACGAACACATACACACATACAACTACAACACACACATTTATAGGCCTAACTATCCTATGTTTTTTTTTTTTATTTTTGGTATCGTTTTCTATTTAACCAAATTTTACAGCTGCAATATTTCTGTTTTCAAGTCTACTTCACATGTTCACCAGTTCATAAGAAACATTTCGAAAAAAAGTTCATAAAAACATATAACTGTATAAAGATTAATACATGACCACATGATGAAAAAGTTCATACTTATGAACCTGACCACCACCAACAGATGGGACAATCGATAATTTAAGTTTATTTGTCCAACTCATCAAAGACGGGCCTTACAAAATCAATACTTTTTAATGATCAATTCTAACACGTTCCTTTGTTTATGCCATGCCAATAGTTAATTTTATTTTTTTTTGCTATATTTTCTTTTTTTTCTAATGAATATGTTCCCTATGTTCATCAGGATAATGGATCTGTTGCTCAAACACGGGGCGGATGTTAACAGGAAAGACGCAAGTGGGAAAACACCGTAAGCATGAGCCACAAAATATTTATTAAACCGGGAAAATGATTAGTTGGCAGCAATTTTGAATAAATGTAAACTTCAACTGCAAGATGTAGCCTACAATACAGATTTTCAGACGTGTGCGGATCTTGAAATTTAGCGTCCGCGTCCGTCCATGGATTTCTATCAATGATCCGCGTCCGCAGAATCTTACAACATTGGTTTGCAGTCAGTCCGCGCGTCCGCATTGCTGAAATTTAGCTGTTTAAATGACTTGAAATTTTTATGGTAATGCTAAAGAAAATTATTAAAACATGAAGTAAAAAGCAACACAAGATTTATTTTTATTCAACTGTAAGCAAACCATAAAGTTTTCAAAGATTCAAACATTAAACGGTAATATTAAAAACTGAGAAGAAAATGCAGTGACAAAAGTTTACGAATAAGTAAAGTATCTATTAAAACTAAATTATTATAGGCAAGGGCGCGAGGATCCACATCAGTCCGCGAGTCCGCAACTTAACCATACGAAGCGTCCGCAGTCAGTCCGTGGATTCGGAAAAGTCTGCGGATCTGCTTCCGCAAGTGGACGCGTCCGCTGTCCGCTCATCTCTGATACAGATCAGACGAATACATAGCATGTTATGGTGTGTATTCCTCACTGAAGTATTACATTGGAGAAAAAGTGGCTTTGTTGGGCCGCTCATCAATGACACCTGACTGACAACGACCTGATAATCGATATTGACAACAACAAAAAATCGACAAGATCCATTCACTTTTCTGAATCTATAAATGTTTATATAAGGGGGGAAAAAACTAGCTGGAAATTTTACATTTCTACTAGTAGTGATAGTGATGTATTCAAACACGTAACTAGCGTTAGAAGGGGGGGGTGAACAATTATCAGGGGCGTCGGACCTTGGAGGCCGTCATTGCTTTCTAAATTTATTATTATTAATTCATTTTTGGGATGAGAGGGACTCCAGCTGTCCAACTTTTTCAGGGGGCTCCAGATTTATGGCGGCGGCCCTGATTTGAAGCGCCCATGGCGAACTTTTAAAATGCCGCCCCTTTCCCGTCCCAACAAAACGCTAAAGTGGAGAAAATATAGTCCCGAACGCCACCCGGGGCGTACCGCTCCCTACACCCTCCCTAGTTACGAGGCTTGATGTATTAGATTTGGTGTTCCCCAGGTATAAATTTAAATGGGTGATATTTTGACAAAACAAAAAATACTTTAAGAACGTTATTGAGACTCTTAACATCTTTCTCTTTTCGGGAGTTCACCCCAGGCATACATGGAACGCCACTCTAATGGCCTCTCCTAAACATCCCCGAGCTACATGTACAAAGAGGGCCGTCATCATATCATATATACAGAAGACAGAGCCTAATTAAAATAGTTGCCTTTTCATCAATACTAATCAATAGCTCTATGGAACTGTTAATGTTGTTTTTCTAAACCAAGCTTGGCATGTGTTTATGCTTAAACTCTTCATATAGCTGTTGAAATGGACATATATACACATGCTGATGCTCTCTCTCTCTCTCTCTCTCTCTCTCTCTCTCTCTCTCTCTCTCTCTCACACACACACACACACACACACACACAAACACAGACACACACATATATTCCTTTGATTCAATATTAGAAAAAGGGTGTACTAGTACATATATATCACACTCAGGATCACAGTTACTGCTACAATCACTGTTACAATCAGGATCACACAGTACCATGGCTCAACTGAATGCAAAATACCCGAGTGGCTACCTATCAGAGGCAGATCTTACCTTAGAAGACAGAATAAAAAAAAAGAAAAAAATAGAATGTCAAATTGGAAAGGGGGGGGGGCTATGACAAAATACTAGTTGCACCCGGGCAGCAGATAGGCTAGACACGGTACTGGTCACAACGATAGTAGGGCCGTATGCTAAGTTAACCATTATATCTCATTTATTTTTGTGAATGTTGTATGACCCCATCACACTGGTATGCCCCTGGTGTCTGTAATACTGCCCCAGAAACCAATAATGTTTGAATAACTCACATTGCGTTAATTAACTCTTATTAACAAATAGTAAAAAAATATTGTCTTTATTTTTCTCATGTGTGTTGTTATACTGTTGTTATATTGCAGGTTGATCCATGCATCTAGTAGGGATTTGTTAGAGACCGTCAAGTGGTTGTGTGAACACGGGGCAGACGTCAAAATGTTGGATAAATCGGGCATGGCCGCCATCCATCATGCTGTGGATGGAGGATTTGTCAAAGTGGTGGAATGGATGCTGGATAACTCAGATAAATATGGATTTGATATAGAGCAAATAGAGACCACTAGCGGAATGACACCATTAAACAGATGTGGTGAGCAGGATTGCATACTTCTTATTGTTTGCTTGTAGCACGACTGTATACTTCTTATTGTTTGCTTGTAGCACGACTGTATACTTCTTATTGTTTGTTTGTATCACGACTGTATACTTCTTATTGTTTGTTTGTATCACGACTGTATACTAAACAACTGTCTATTGCCTTCAATTCAAAAGTGTCTCTGTATCCGTTCTAATCCACATGAACTGTGATGTCATTTGGGGCCCTGACAATTATCAATGCCCAAGGCCCCCTAAGTTTATGCCTATGAGCCCCAATTGAGCCCCAATTACTTTAAAATGGCCCTTTTAGTTTGGATTTGTTATAAATAAACAGGATAAAATATACATGAACAGGTATGGAGGGTAAATAAAGTCTTTATCAAAAAGCCATCAAGAGAAATGAAAAAAAAAGTGAACATGTTTGTAGTGGTAGCCACAGCATTCAAAAATCACAGTGCCCTACCCCACCCATTATTTACCTTACGTAGGTCAACCATTTTTAGATAGATGGACTTAAAATCTCGGAATGTCTGGGATGAGCCAAGTACTTATGACAGCAGTACGCTTTAACATCCAGATACGTTCTTGGGGGGGGGGGGGGGGGGGGGGGTTCCTATGCAGAAACTTTCATATATATGTGTGGGATCCTATGCCAAAATGGCGCTAGATTTATTAGAAGCTAATACTGCGTGGGTCCTTTACCTATCTCTAAGAACGGAACTGTCACTACCATAGGTGGGGTACTTGTTTTACCAAGTAACTGTACTTTATTCCCTACTTACACCTTTGTTAACTGTACTTGCACTTATACTCAGCCCCGTAGCGTGAAAATTCTACAGCAGGGGCCAGGCATTCTACAGGAGGGGCCAGGCAATAGCAGGGGGCCCGGCCCCCTGGCCCCCCCCCGCACGCTACGGGCCTGCTTATACTTGAGTACTTGTACTCTACTTAAATATTGGGTACTTGTCCTCATGTTTAACTTGCAATTTTAAAACAACAACAACAACATGTGTACTTGTAATAGTACTTGCATGGTGAATACTTGGAACATCTCTGTCAATCCAATCAACAGGCCCACCGACAGAAATTTCGGTCCCCTGGGCAGGACTGTCACGAGCCCCCCGCGCTGATAATAATATTTTCAAAAGTTGATTGGCCAGCTCAGTCCGGGCCCCTAAAACTTGCCCTAAAACTCGCAGGGCCCCTGGGCATTTGCCACCCCCCGCGCCCACCCTCTCGGCTGCACTGCCCATCAGTAATACTGGGAAATACTAAAGCTTATGAAAATGTTCATTAGGTTGTTATTAATAATGATCTACTTTCGAATTCTACTTTACAGCAAACATGACTCCTGATGCTAAAGCTTACGAGCTGGCCGCAAGTCTTCAGTTAAGGGGAGCGAATATGTCATCAAAAGCATACAATAACTTCACTCCCTTGTTAAATGCTATAATTCGAAGGAAACCAAAACTTGTAGAGTTTTTCTTAGCCCGGGGAGCAGATATTTATGAAAAGAATGAGGTAATGATTTGTATAATAATTAGGAAAAATCTTCCTTTTGATATCGTTTGGATCATTTTTTTTTTGTAATTTCCCAATCTTTCAATCATATTTATATTTTAAAACTTTGTTTTTAAACAGAATGGCCAAACGCCGTATGAGATAGCACAGAGTGTAGGCAACGCTGTAAGTAAACTACACAATCAATATTAGAATAATGCCATACAATATAATATAATAAATTAATTATAATTGTTTTAAATTACATTAACTAAGTGGGACGGGTGGTCGAGAGGTGTAGACACTCGACTGTCGACCTGAGAGTCCAGGGTTCGATCCTTAGTGAGAACTATGGGAATTTTTCCAGGCGAAATGTGTTTCCAAGTCGTCCCACATGTCCACCCAACTTTAAATGGGTACATGACTTAGGTTGGGGAAGTAAAGAAGGCTGGGCGTTGTGCTAACCACACAATCTCTTCATATGCCGAAGTTATAGTAACAGATGAATTCTACACTTCATCTGCCCCGATGGCCCGTTTGGGTTAAGGGAACTTTACTTTTTTTTACATTAAGCATGTATTAAAAGAAAATACTTTTCAATAGCTATTTGCTATTTTGAAGACATATACTAGTACAGGGGTGGGCTAACTCTTTGAATCACGGGCTACTGTGATGGGTGGAATAAATATACAGGGGAAAAAAATGAAAATCAAATTGAAACAAGCTGTAAGGTTGTATCAGAGAAGACATTATCTTCTTTCATGAATACATCAAACATGACATCAGATTAAACCAAATACATGACTCGAAATATTTAATGTAAAAAATATAATATTTTTGCTTATAAGGGGCGTGTAAGTATAATGTTAACAACTCTTTTAATGATTTATCTACTTTTGCACCTCTACAAGGCCTATATAGGTTAGGTTCTCCAATTATAGTCAGTGACTCCAGACAATTTGAAAATACTGCTCTGAGCATTGTTAATTTTATCTTTATATGTTGACTATAGGTTCTCCAACTATAGTCAGTGACTCCAGACAATTTGAAAATAATGTTCTGAGCATTGTTTGTTTTATCTTTATATGCTGACTAGCTAGCTAATTTCACCTACTGTTAATCTTTTTTTTTTACCCAGCAAATTTTGAGATCCTTTGAGGATAAAATTCAACAGTTAAATCTCTTACCAAAGATGAAGAGAAAATCTACACCGAGTCAGGAAGTAGAAGTATCTTGAATGTATCCTGTCTTATGAATCTTTTTCCATTCTATGAGACAGCCGTAACAGAGCTTAGCTATACTTCCTAGCTTCCATTTATATTCTTTATTTTGTTTCAAACAACATGAAATTAAAATAGTTTTTATTTTACTTCTAGTCGCCAAAAGTAAAATTCAAGTCAGTCAGGCTTTAAAAGTGAATACATCTTTCAATAATAGTATAATACATATCATAAGTACTAAATTTCAAGCCAGTCAGGCTTTATAGGTGAATATTTTTTCTCTCAATAATACATGTTATAAGTACTAAGGAAATAAATCTCAAGCTTTTATTGATACATATAAATTAAACTAGGTGAGAATTTTTTTTTTTCCTTTAATGATTAACTGTGACATTTATTGCTGGCCAGATACTCGTGTTATGTTGCATGATTTAATGTAGAAATGACATGGCAATAGTTGCTAAATTTCATAAGTCCATAAACAATGAATAGTTTAATAATTACTTTAAAAGCAAATTATCTTGATACAATTCACTCTGTTTTTAAATTTTAACTGTAGTTTTCATTTTATTTGAAAGCTGAACAATATACACCATTTTAATAAATGTCATTTCTTCCTGAGTGTATTGAGTCATTTAATACATTTTAAAAATGTCAATGATTTTTTTCTCAGTAGTTTTACATGGTAGAAATGAAGAATTAAACAGTTCTATCAATTGTATAAATATGTTGTAAATGTTATATAAGTAAAACATCTGTATCCCTTGAAATGATGATTTATGAAGTTGTCTCTATCTGAAGTAACTTAATTACCAGTCTAAAAAATGTAACATTTTGCAAGAAGTTATAACAAGCCAAACATTTGTATTTAAACTTTGAAATGCTTTATTGTCTTCAACAATACAAGTTCCCCATAAAAAAAAGAGTAAATCTGTGGAGTTAAGATTTATGAATAACTAAGTTATCAGAAATTATGCACAATTTTCCAGACCAAAACACATTTTCAATCATGATGTAAGATAATATACATATAACTGAACAAATAATTTAAAAACGATCTTTTTTAAATATAAATGAGACAAAAAAAAACATCATAGAAAATAAGATCAGCAAATTAATTTGGCATTAAAATTTTCTTAAAAGTAAAATAATAAGTGCATATTAAAAGAAGTCTTCATGCAATTTATCCATGCAAAAAAAATTTAAATCATTAATTTAATGATTTTTGAAAAAAATTAGCCATGAGTCTTATAGCTTTAATACAATAAAAACAAAATCAACAAAAATATACATGATTCAAATTACAAAAATTTTTGCAATGCAAAAGTTGAAATAAAAAATTAAGGTACACCAACATTTTTGATTTTAACAATATTTAGGCTTACTTCAAGTGTTTATACAGCGATTCATGATACATTTTTTTTTTAAATTCAACATAAAATGAGCCAATCTATTGATTTTGATGTAATGATGGCCATGTCAAGTTCACATTTACATTATCAATTTTCCATTTCATCACAGACAAGAAGTTCAAATTTACTGTTAATGTTTTCAAGAAAAACAACCTTTAAATGTTTATGGGACAGTTCAAACTTTGAACTTTGTCAGGGAATAACATTAAAGTCAAAATCAGATGAAATCAAAGCTGACTTTTTCTTTGATTAAACTTTGAACTGAAATGTGAAGTGAGTGCATCCACATTCTTTTGTAACACCTTATGCATTTCTTTTAAAACTGTAAAAATGATCAATTAAAAAAAAAAACATAAGAATTTATTTTAAATCATAGCACAATTTTTACAAAGAGATCATTCTATACCAATCTGTTTTAAAGCTTAAAATATAAATAAATATACAATTTATTCAACACTACAATTTAAATTGTTATTTTTACATAATAAATTATTTCAATTGCAAACTTGTACATTTTTCAGCAATTAACACTCACATATGCAAAGGTTTATCACAGCAAGTAGGATTTGTTACGTATTGGTCTGGGTTTATCTTAAGATCAACTTATTTGTACAATTAGCTACATTTTCTTTAAAGAAGACTTTTCCTTAATTAAAAAATATTTTTGGTGAATGGAAGAAATGAAACCATAAACTGAATAACAGAGCTGGTGACTACCATCAGTTGTTAGAGGTCTTAGCTTCATAATCTGATGTTATGAGTTAAAGCAACAATTGGTGGATACTTGATATTAATCTGGAAAAATTAAGACAGTCCCCTACAATTATGGCTAATAGAGATGTCTGTACTAACTTAACTATCTTTAAATTTAAAAAAAAAAAAAAAAGCAAACAGATGAGTTTAATATAGACTACATTGCCATCAGAGCTAATAGTACAACTGAATGTGACTCTCCATTAACAAGCGGTTAGTTTCAAAAGCTTTGACAACTGTCTGTAAAGTAGCACAGGAAACAGCTGAACGAAAAAATAATCTTGAGATATATTCCAATAACAAAACTGAAAATGTAAAACAAATTTTTTCTAAATTGATTTAACCTTGTAGATAGGTGAAGTATTGAATTCAGATGACCCCCAACTTATACAAATTCAAAAAAAAATTTAAAAAAAATTAACAAATACCTCTTTATATATAGAATGTAAACATCTTTAGGAAAATATGAGCTAAAATTATCAAGATAAAATTCCTCTGCCATTACATCAAAGAGTACAGAAAACTTATAACATGTATGTACATTTTAAACCTTACAAATGATAAACAAATATTTCTTGCAAGAGAGCAATAGATAACAGAGTAACATGTTATAATACTTTAGATGTTGATCTAGCCAGAAATCATTTATAAAATGACTAAATGGCCAATTTTATTCAACCTAAAACCCCCATGACATAAGCATCTGAGAGATTCAATCCTAAATAATTTTGAGAAAATCAAACTTTTTATATCTCATGCAGTCTTAAAAAAGATAAAAATGTACAAACTTTTCAAAAGTAAAGAGTATTGTGATAAATTCATACAAATGAAAGTAAACAAATGAAAGTAAGCATTTTCTGTCATATCCAAAAGTTTCAAAGTATCACTAATGCCATAATGTCTTTAAAGTACAAAATATAAAATTGAACTAAATTTTAAAATATTAAGCACATCTTTTTCATTCTGGCAGTGTTCATGCACTGTAGATATAAAAAAATATTTACCTTAAACCATGAATAAACACCAGACTTTTATTTAAGTAAGGCACATCAAAGAATGCAGACAACCATGGTACATCGGATTGTGAGCAACAACTTCAAATTTTTTATACTCCGCAATGAACAACTCCTTGGGTTATGAACAAAGTCAAGAGAGAGCAAGGTTTAACAATGGAGACCAATGATTGTATACAATACAAAAGAAGGGTCACTGTACTAACAATAATATTGGCCAACGACTAAGATGAGCTGATTGCGGACAACTGCGGAGAGCTCATCATAAGCTTCTGGATTATCAGAATGAATAGCTTAAGACTAGTTGCTTAATGGGCTGAAAATTTAATGAGTGAAAACATGATGGCCCACTACACAAATATTCTCCAGCAAAGGAAGTGAAAAATTGTCCTTGGTACTTAGCTAGGTGCAGAAAGATTGCCAATCTGTCGCCAAGAAAAAGTGACGAGAAAATTCTGAAACTAATGATTCAGAATAGCAAAGAAAGTGGCGAATTTACCATGATCGTTTTCGTGTTAAGAAAGATAGAATAAAAGATTACTTTTTTTTACATTTTAAATCAATTTGTTGTTTTCTTTCTCTTATTAAATATGGGAAGTATATATATTGTTTGCCCTTTGCCAGGTAAACAGCCAGAGGTTAATTTTTAAAAAGTGATTAATCCATCTTAAAATGGATCGTGTTCATAACCTAACGTACCAAAGTACTTTTAACTGTGTCTTTTGTTTACCAGTTGTAGACAAAAGAGGTAGATAAAAAAAATTCCAGAGCACATACAATTTTAATAATATTTGTAAGAGCATGCTCATATTAACTAAATTGAATCAACATCATGGGATATTTTTTTTTTGACAGGAAAAACATTATTTTAAATAAGGAAAAATATAGACCTTTTCAATAAAAAAAATTTAAATTAAAAAACGAAAAATAGTTAAAACAAGTTTTATCATTGGTTCAGGATATGATTTCAGTGAATTGGATAGTACATTAGGATTTTGTGCTTGTAAGCTTCTTTTCTTCCAATTGTTTGAGGTAGGCTTCATGATCCTCCAGCTGTAGACACCATGGTGTAAAGTCAACATTACACTCTAGGAAAATATTGATCACTGTCACAGGTGCACTATCCATAGTAATTTCATGAATGCTATCTACTTCATACTTAACTGTAGAGATCCCAGTTTCTCTGTCTAATCTTCTGGTTTTCTGAAAAAACGTTTACAAATGTGAAACAGGTTTTGCTAATTTATAATGTTCAGAAACGTTGAAATATATTTAATTATTTTGACAACAATGAACTGATTCTTTAAGCATATAAAAGCTTTACGTAAAATCTTAATACCTCCTTCTGATCAAAGTATCTGTTATAATCTCTTGGTCTCTTCTTTCTGTCATGTAAATGTTTAAATGACTGATAGCCAGATGTTAAATTGTCAGGTCTTTGTAGCTGTTAAACAATAGTTGGGTGACAAAGATTACGAGGTTTTTAGATTCTTCATGCTTGATTTAATTTTTTAATCTTTTTTTTTTAACATGAGAAAAGAATAAGAAAATATCTACTTACTGTGAAGTTGGCTTTTCTCATCCTGACAAAAAATTCATCATCTTCTCTTCCCCACCCCCAGTATTTATTGGAAAGTCCATTTAGCTAAAACAAAAATAGAACAATGATAAACAGCATTTAATATTTTTTTAACACAAATTCAATCATATAGGTTAAATGTTTCTTTTCAATAAAATTATATATAGGCCATCCTAAGATTTCACGGTTTTAAAGACAAATGAAGGCTCCAATATTTTCTTTCACACAACAGAAAATTTTCAATGATTAAAAAAACAAACAACAGTTTCAGTCCATCTCACCTTTTCTGATTGGTGGATGTAATATGTATATATTTAAGTTTACATATTAATAATGAGATGTTCATGATAGGCCTTTATAAAAAAAAAATATACAGACATGGTAAATATTTTCCCCTTTCAAATTGTTCAGTATATTTAGAAATTTTAAAAGGTAAGAATTAAAAATACAAAGAGTTGATTAGTACCTTTTCAAAATCAGTACTTCTAATCAATAGTATCCCACCAGCATAATTGTTATAGTGATACAGTGGATGCAAGTGAGGGGCTGCCAGGTGATAAGGCTTACTTTCTTCAGGATACTTATACAATAAATCTTCATTTACAGGAAGAAGGTCTACATCATGCATAGCAATATAGTCACATTGATTTCTTGATTCAAGAAACCCTACATTTATTAATGATGCTCTGTTAAACCTAAAAATACACACACAAAAAAAAGAATAATACATATTTATACTTACGAAGAAACAACCAAAAAATATACATATCATTACTGAATTCAAAAATTAACAACACCTACACATACCTATATTTGTCCATCTGATTTACAACAATCAATTTATGATTAACAACATATACACCTACCTATATTTATCCATCTGATTTACAACAATCAGTTTATGATTAACATTCTGTTTCTCCAAAAATGTTCTCATGTAGGGGGTGAATTCTAATAGCTCTTCAAATCTGTCTCTGAAGGGTACAATAATACACATCTTATGGCCACCACTTTCTTTTTGAGTTTCTGTTGAAGAAATTGAAATAAACAATACCAGAAGTATTTATAATTGAACTAAATTGATTTCTTTATACTATGTCTTATTGATTTTATCTTTAGAATTAGTTAAGACTTTTTCATTTCTGAGTTTTGAATAAAATAATACTAAATTATAACCAAAAACTCAAATTTAACAGTTTTAATGGTCATTTTTCTTGAAGCCTGCTATTTAACTCCTTGTTCCTGAATTATTGTAATGGAAGAATCACCAAGGCTAACTGTAATATCATATTTTAGCGACAGAATTTATCTTAACAATATTATTGTTAAAAAGTGTGATAAAATGCCAATTTTTAGTGATAAACTAATAATAACGAACAATTAATTTGTCTAAAAAGGATAATAATTATTGTAAAAATCATTAATACTATGATTTGGAACTGTTATAGAGGTAAAGTATAAAAAATATTATCAAAATACCAAAGTTATTAGTTATGTTTTACAATTAAAACCTAATCAATCCAAGTAAGTGTCATAGTCACATCCCCCACTTCCCCAGTCATAACATAAAATGTTTGCAAAATAATAATAAAAAAGAATACATTAGATTATTGCTCACTGACCCTATTTTATTATCACTGTCAATTCACTGTGGCTATGCCCACAAAAACTTTTGAGGATGCAGTTCATAAAAAGACTATGTCCACACAAAAAAAAGCCATCCAGAATCAGATTCTTCTGGTCATCATCATAGTTTATTTGTTTACTTCGAAAAGACGTGCTTCCATCAGCCTGCGACTTAAATAGGCTGTTATCGTATTTACAAATGTTATGTTTTGTTTTCATCATCTATATTGCAATAAATCTGAATTTGAC
This sequence comes from Bulinus truncatus, assembly GCA_021962125.1. Taxonomy (NCBI): domain Eukaryota; kingdom Metazoa; phylum Mollusca; class Gastropoda; family Planorbidae; genus Bulinus; species Bulinus truncatus. Next base: position 143,444 of record JAGDYQ010000092.1, read on the forward strand.
AATAAATATAAAAATGTTTTTATGCTATATGTCTGAATTTTTACATTTCATTTTTTATTGAATAGTCATTATTGATGTTAATGTTATCCCAGCAGACACTAGTCACAGCACAGAGTTTTAAAACAATATAAAAATGGTATAAAAAGAAAATCATGTCATTATTTGACTACATGATTTTTGTTCTTATTAGTTATTAACTAATTATTTTGATTTATTAAATCAACTTTATTCAACAAAAATATTTAATAACAACCAAAGGGTAATCAAAACATTGGACTGATGGATTTTCTAAAAAATAGTTTAAAATATTGAGCAAGGAGCAATACAGATGTCTCTAAAAGAAACTAAATAAGGCAAAACGGTTGATATTTAAATGTGTACATATTACATAACTAAAAAACAAATAAATATAAATTTTAAAGAAGTTGACTTTACTTTTTGAAAAGATGTATATAAACAAAAATTCAAACTTTAGTTGCATGCATATGTATTATGTAAATCTATAAATACTAATATAAATATTTACAATACTTAATAATTTAATAATACTTAATACTCATTAATAGTCACTAATAAATAAGTACTTATTATTAATAATTATGAATGATAATTATAAACCAACTCACTTTCCTTAAATCTTGAAATACCATCATTCGAGCAATTGCAGGTAGACAGTCCATCTTTCTCAAGAACAATGAGGATGCCCCAAACAAAGGCAATTAAAAATGTTATTAAAATACCCAATTTAAATAAAAGAAACAACTGTTTCTTTCTTAAAACTCGTGCCATTCACTTCGACAGAGGAAAACATTTCATTTAAAACTAAATTAATGAAACAAAATGATCTCTCTAAAGATAGTTAGGATAACATATGGACTTTTTAACTGTACACATAGCTAATTATTATGTGTATAATATGAATTATTCATTACTCGCGTCGTCACTGAAAAACACTACAATGAAGCGTTTGATGCAACTTTCACTTTTAAAATGAATAAGACGGAAGTTTCTGTTGGTTATCTATCTTGATTTTTATGTTTACTTCCGCAAGACGCCATTTGCGATGTAAATAATGTTATTTTCAAGTTTAACAAGACATTTTTGGGTAATATCACAACATAGCGACAATTATTATTTTAATACCCTGGTTTCATAGTGACTAGGCTCACTAATTTAGTCACTAGTTAAACTAGTACTTACAACAGTTGATAGTTCAAAATTACCTGCAAACACAAAAACTGTATTTGGCAGTTACTGTTACGTATAGAGTACTTATAGTAACTTATAGTTATTCAAAATAAAAAAAAAAGTTCCCTTAACCACCAGTTTCTGTAACCTCAGCATATAAAGGAATTGTGTGTATAGCACAACGCCCAGCTGCCCTAACTTTCCTAACTTAAGTCAGGTACCCATGTGTGACTAACTTTCACCAGGACCTGGAAAAATTCTCTTTGTCATGTCAGAGCCAAGAGGATGGAACCCAGGACTCTCAGGCTAACATATAATAATAAGATTTAGAGTCTGGATTGACAAATATATGATGGTGTTGACAGCTGTGGTCAGAACACAACATCCTTCCACTCTGTCATACTCTCGCTCACTCTCACAGCCTGCCATCTCTGGCAAAGTGATTAGGCATGTTATACACTCCCCCTTGTCCATAATAGTAGAAAAAACCTTTGCCTTGTCATTCTAGCCAGTAAGCATCATATACACCTTGCATGTCTAGACAGTCTAGGTAAATTTGTAAAACTCTTTTATTCTGCTGTTCCTTCAGATGTAGGGGTTACATTCACCCCACCACTCTGTAGTAGGCATAGCAGACACGCATCACATGCCGCTAATAATGCTTATTTTGCAGGTCTTTAAACCCTGTCATGCTAGTAGTGGTGGCTAAATAAAAAAAAAATATATATTGATATATAAAAGTAAAGGGGCATACAAGAAAACATTAAGCATGATTAATTAAATGGTCTTTGGGAATTAAACTCACAGGTCAATGAGGCCCATTAGCTCATAACTTACATGAGGATTGCTGACTTCAGAGTTAGCACACCAATAGTGTTGTGAGTTTAAAGCTCTAAGGTAGATACTTTATAGTATTATATTAATCAAATGGATTTTTAAACTAAACATTCTTTTTTTAAATAAATATTAGAAATATTAGAATATTCAATTCTAAAATGTTATAAATATTTGTTTATCCTTCGTGGTGGTATAAAATTCTTGGAGTTGCTCCGTAGCAAAAAAATACTAATATTTTTCATTGGTCAGTGGAATTTCGATTTGGTATTGTCCAATTTTAATTTATGAATTGATTGTCTTTAACTTTTCATTGTTTCTTTTTACAGTGTATTATTATTAAATTATTATGATGTAATTATATATTACACCATATTGTAAAATCTATTTTTCAGTGGGTCATTTAATTATCTATGACTGAAATGCCATAGATGTTTTACAAAGAAATACAAAATTAGGTACATTTGATTTTTTTAAAATTTATATTTTGTTAATTGAGCTTTATTTACCACTAATTTATTGTTTTTAATGACTGTTTAGTTTTGAAATAGTGCTTGCTGTACAGTTTTTCTTTTGTAGTTGACTATATGTTGGATCATTATAAGATTATATACAATAATGAAATAACAGTTTTTCACTCTTTATATATTCAGTATATTTTTTATTTTATTTAGGTTTAAAACATATAACAATCATTTTTAAAATATTTTTTGCTTATTAATTTTTCTGAAATATTTCAGTTGTTGGCCTCATTTTTGTTTCCCATTATGGATCTTGTAGTTGGCATTGCTATTGGTGTTTTAGCAATAGTTTTTATTGCTGCTCTAGTTACTTTGGTACTTTTGTTAAAGTACAAATGTAAAAAAGTAGATCTCATCACAGAACAGCACAATAAAGAATCAAGGTAAATACTAAAGTGCTATTAATATGTGTGTATGGGAATTGTAGGAGTAATAAAACGGAAGCTCTCTGATCACTTAATTACTGGTGTGGGGACACTTGGCTTAAAACTTTCCATATAATGATGAGAGTCTAGTCTTTTTCATCTGTGAACAATAAATGCAAGTCTAATTCTGTTGAGTGTTGATTATGCCATTGTATTTGTGTTAATATATCCTCTAGGCAAGATGCACAGCTTATAATTGAATCTCCTGATGTGGTTGGCTGTCAGTCAAGTCTAGATGTTGAGCTAAGTGATGTCCAAATCACTAATCCTAAATTAGAAGAACTTCTGAGTAATGAACAGTGGGTGGATGATGCTACGTAAGTACTGTAGCTTTATTTATTTTAGTTTTTTTTTTTTACATTATTGTTTACCATTATGAATATTTCATTGCATCTTAATTAAGCTTGTTTCATTGATTTTTTTATTATTTTCTTCCAGCGGCTTACTGCCTCACTGTTTGTCAATACTAAAAATATGCCATCACTTAACTGAGAAATTGGTTGGTATGACAATGGGCAATGCTCCCAACATACGTACTCAAGAGACCTTGACTGAGATAGTCTCCATTGCCAAGCGTATTAATCCCAGAGTTGATGAAGTTGTCCAGTCTATCAGCCCACCTTTAGATCCAAGACTTTTAGAAGCAAGGTATAAAATCTTTCTAAAGAGTCAGTACTCATTTATTGAATAAATTAATTGAAAGTTTATGTAATAATCTTAAAACAAAATAAATTAAAAAAAAATCTCTTTTCAGATTTACAGCTTTGGTCTTGTCAGTTAGTCATTTAGTCATGGTAACTAAAAATGCTTGTCGTATGCCTGGAACACTGGACTGGATAGATCAAAGTTTGGCTGATGTTGAAGATCATTTAATTGTAAGTGACTAATAAAATTTGACCAGTAATGCTTAATCATTTTATAAAGAAAAAAAAATCATAAACTCATAAATCCTATTCCCTTTGCAACAGCTGTTGGTAATGCAAATAGTCAATTTTAGCTTTTTTTTCTATAAATAGATTGACTGAATTGTAACAAGCATGAGAGATATCTCATTTAGGTTTCAGTTTGAGAAACTTTTTATTGATCATTTAGTCTACTGATTATTTAACCTTTTTTTTTAACAGTACCATTTAATCCATTCAAAATTCAACCAATCAAATGTAATTAAAGAAGAAAGGGTTAGCATCTCATTTTAGAACATTGAACAAATGTAAATAAAGTTTTTTTTTTAATTTTTATAAACATGCAAAATAGATGAAAGTGAGAAAAGAAAAAAATTCAGATATTCAGCAAAGTTCAACTTATAAAACTTACCTACAATCAAACCAACATTTAATTTAATTTAAATATCTCATACATGTACTTATGCGAAATAAACAAATTTAATTAATGCATATTTTATGCAATTTGCTTGTCAAAAATATTTTACTGTGATAACTAATCAATATTTAAACTGTAAAGCATATTTCATGCTGAAGAAAAGTGCCTGTAATGGAAGTATATATAATTTAAAATAGCATGCTAAATATATAGCACACATTTATTTTATATTTGAGGAAAATGCGTTTGTTAATATGACAGCAAAATCTAACTGTTATTCTAAGTAGAAATGACTTAAGTACAATTTAACTAATACAAGTATATGTAAGTTCATATGTTTTATGATGAAACCCAAACTACATTTATAGAAATGTTAGTTTTTTTTTGGTTTTTAAATGAAAAGAGGGACAGGTGGCAGAGTGGTGTAGAGTGCTGTCGACCTGACAGTTCTGGTGAATGTTGGTTTAAGACCCTCAAGTCACTCAACTTTATATGGGTATTCGAATTTATTTGGGAAAGTAAAGAGGGCATCTGGCTAACCATAAAATCTCTCTGCTTTAATGGCCATGTTTACAGAAACAGATACATTTTACACTTCATCTGCCAAGATAGCCTTTTAGGGCTAAGGGAACTTAACTTTACTTTGCTATAAAAGAAAAATATTTTTGTTTGTGTGTGTTTGAACAGGTTCTGAGAGAGGCAAGTCTCAATTTAGAATCTAACCACCAGCTTCATGCACAAGGCACAGTTACAACCAGTGAGGGGCAAAGTCATCATGGGACAGATGCTGCACAAATCAAGAGTGATAACTCTCAGTTGTAGCCAATCTTCAATGTTTATTTGTTTTATGTATAAATTTTGATTTACTGTCAACTGAAAATCTATGAAGTTTTCTACTGACATCAAACAGGGAGGGGGATAATACATTGTTGACTTCACATTTTTTATATCTGTTTCTTCTAGTTTTTCATTGTTGGGAATTATCTGTTTTGCAGATAGTATTTGCCTTATTCCTGTTTCAATCATCTGTTAATCTGAATTTATTTGTTGCGATAATGTTGACAATAACTCAGAATTTCAATCTGTATGTTTTAACTTTTTTTTTGAATAATTTAATGGCGTTTCACATTGGTCATGTTTTGTAATATCAAAACACTATCACTGGTATTAATTTTTTTTTGCATCCATTCAAATTATTTTGCAATGAACTATTTAAAAAAAAAACTTCAGTAATACATTTTCTGCCTGAGTTATATCTTGAAATTAAGTAATGATGTAATTAATAAAAAAAACTTATTTATACAGATTTCAAAGCCAAAGCTAATATGTAATAATGTAGTGAAAAAAATATCAATTATGTTTACTTTTTTTTTATTGCAATAATTTTTTGTGATTATTATTAAAAGTGAACAATAATTTATACAGTACACTGAGATCTAAAAGAATTGTTATATTTTCATAAATTCTTTGTAACAAGCAAAAGTTTTTAAATTCCAGTCTCCAATCCATATTGTTAGAGTTGCCATTCTATATTGATTATATTTTTGAAAGTAAAACAATATTTTTTTTAATATGTCATAATATTTTCAGACAAAAATTGTAAAACTCATGGCAGCCATAAATTGTGGTACATTTAGCATCATTGTGAAAAGGGCCATTATCCTGCAGCGTAAAATATTTTTAGGAACATAAAATATTCTCTTCACTGCCTGATAATTAATTACAGGTATTTAATAATGCTTTTTAACATTATCATTCCACTCATTTTTGTTTTATTGTTATATTTCCTACAGCATTTAATCAAGAAATCTGCTTTTTGCAATATGTTACTTGCATTACCATTGTCGACTTTATTCATACACATACTGGGTTTAAATTTTGATGATTTTAATTTTTGAGATAAGTTTTTGAAATATTTTATCCTGCAAATATCAAACTTTTATGTACTTAATAACAGCAATTTGTTTAAATCAAAAAGAAATAAATTATTAAAGCCTTTTGTAATAACTATTTACATCACTTGTATAAATTAATCCTATAAATAATTGAATACAATATTTTAATTTTTTTACAGCACTTATTAATCTGAGTCAAACCTAAAGTTTCTTTATGCTTGTATTCTATGAGATAAAGCTACTCAAACTGCCTTAATATTATCTTGACTGCAGATTGTTATAAAAAAAACAACAAAATTATACATTGTGATGTTCTTTTTTTAGATCAATTTATTTATTTATTGTTATAGTCCGAAAGTTTTAAAAACTCATATACATGTATATTCCATTTTTTAAATTTTTGCTCTTAAGGGAAGGGGGTAATACATTGTTACAGAAAAAAATACTTTATTTTTATTTTCATTTCAACAACATTATTCCACAATATGATTGATATTGATAATGCAACAAAGATACACTGTATTGAAAAGTTTAGAAATCTCATGTCTATTTTTTTTACTTACAATGATATATAATACATGAATTTTAAATGCTTAATCTCATTGTTTTTCAAAATGATCATTCCTTGGCCTTTATTTTCTTAATTGTTGCAGGAAATATATTTTATTCACTGTTGAACTTTTGAAGTCTATGTATATTCTTTATATTTTTTTTTACCAAAATTATTTTTTATTGTTTAACATGTAAACAGCTGTGCATTAGTTTTATTTATTAGGCATACTAGCTCATCTTTATTTCATCGAAATATTCCGTTTTTAGTGATAAGTGGTGGTTCTTTGACTTCGGCGCTAAAGTTTTTTTTTCGTTACTTTAAAATTAGTCTTCTTGAAAGTAAATAAATGTATTGAAGTTTTAAATTTCATTACGTTTACTTTGCATCATAATATCTGATATCTACTTACTATATGTACCATCTTTGATAACAGAAACTGAACGCATTTGTTCTATTTAATTTTACTCATATGGATATAACTTTTCCTCAGTTTTTAAATAACAACTGGAGCTTTTTGACACATTTAAGAGTATCTTCTAAACTCTGTAGTTAGCATTTGAGATATTTAAAAAAAAAATTTACATTTTGAACTTAGAATTTAATGTTTTTAAGTCATTAGATGTTTTTGGATTTTTTTGGCGGGTATGATCTTAAAAATATCCCCTCTGTAAACTAAAGTAGTACTCTTGATTGTAAAAAACATTATTTCATAGTTGGATGATGCTGAAAAAACTTTACAGCATGTTTAATAAGTATCATTATTCTATCAGAAATTATCCCTCAAATGTAATGATTCAACGTTAGAAAATTTTTATGTATGAAATAAATTTCAGTAAAGGTAAGTAAAATTCCCTTAGCCCTAACGGGCCATCAGGGCAGCTGAAGTGTAGAATTCATCTAATTTTATAACCTCTGGATATTTAGGGATTGTGTGGTTAGCACAACACCCAGCCTCCTTTACTTTTCTAGGCTTAAGCCTAGTACCCATTTAATGCTGGGTGGACTTTTAAAATTAAAAAAAAGTTGTTTGACTGTGTAAGCTAGCTAAGTCATATTTCATTTTCTAATTATTTTTTTATATGATGTGTTGGACCAAAATATTTCATTATATTCTGCTAAGTGCACTTATTTGTTTCCATCCATGTTTCTAATTTATATGTACCATTTTGTATAACTTTCTTGTACATGTTTAATTAAATAATTTCTTTAAAACTTGTTCATTATACATAAACTTGTGATTTTTACAGTTTTATAAAAATGCTAGTCCAATTACAACAAAGATAGTTAACAATTGTTTATTTTACTTTTTAAAAAAATAGAATATTTTTACAAAATATATTTTTGTGTTAAATATTTTAATGAGTGTTTTATTGCTTAATCTGAAGAAACAGAATCATGGCACTTCAGCAATTTCAACACTTTCTCTGTAAATGTTTCATTTAAACAAATACTTACACAGTTTAATTTTGTTATTTGTAACAGAAAACTAAATACAAAAAAAAAAAAAAGAAATGAAATTATTTATACCTGTAATTTTAGGCTTTCCAGTTGACTCACAGAAATA
>JAGDYQ010000092.1:152243-164693 GCA_021962125.1 Bulinus truncatus
AAGCAAAAGCTTGAGTTGCTCTGTTTGAAGCAAAAGTTTGAGTTGCTCTGTTTGAAGCAAAAGTTTGAGTTGCTCTGTTTGAAGCAAAAGTTTGAGTTGCTCTGTTTGAAGCAAAAGTTTGAGTTGCTCTGTTTGAAGCAAAAGTTTGAGTTGCTCTGTTTGAAGCAAAAGCTGGAGTCACTCTGTTTGAAGCAAAAGCTGGAGTCACTCTGTTTGAAGCAAAAGCTTGAGCTGCTCTGTTTGAAGCAAAAGTCTCTGGTATGTGCGTTTCATTATGAAGACTAGAAGCTTTTAAAATCATTGCATTCATCATTTTACTTCAATTTTTCTTTTGGGCCATGCGCGGGTGAGGATCAGACGGGGGAGGGGGTATGTTTGTGTGATAGTCACGTGTTAGGGTGTTCGGCGCGTGCTGTTTTTGTTTTTTTTTAACTTTGACCTGGGAGAAAATGTGGTTGAAACTTTCTAGACATTTCTAAATTGTCTTCATTCAAGAAATATAGCTTGATTCTCATCTTCTTTTTATTGTCCGAAATATTTTTAATACGGGCCACGAGTAAGCAGACGGACTGACCTATTCACAGTGGCACGATTCTTGAACTAGACATCAAATCAAATCATTTTCTTTTTTTTCAAATCCATCCCCAGCGAGTCGCTTGGATCAAATGTCTACATCAAGTCACAGACAGACAATGAAAACATTTTTTGTATTATAGATATATTTTTCTGCGTAGCTTATCAATTTGAAATGGTTTAGCTGTATACATTGTATATCATTCTAATACAACACAACTTTAAATTATAATGTATCATATTAATATTCAAATACTATATACTAGTTCTTTATAAACAACAGGAATTCAATAAATTGTTGTTTTTTAAAAAGCTGACAAGCAAATTAATAGATAATGTACTAAATCCCACTTCCAGTGCTGCTGTTCATGTGTCTCTCCCAATGTTTACGTTCTGTCGCTGCAACTCTCAAAAATTAAAAAAAAATGTCGTTCGATTCTTCCGAAATGAATAAATATTTATGCGCCATTTTGTTATTTAAACTCGCCATTAAAAGATGTCAATGTTCTAAAGCACGAATGGAAGTGTGTCCAAAGCCACCACGACTATTTTAAAGGTCATGGTGAAGTAGTCAGAAATCTTTTTTTTTTATAACTAAGAGAACTATTTGGATTTTTCCATCGTATAGTATAGCAGATGCATTACTTTCAGTCTAATTTGAATTGACTTCAACTAGTAATAAACGACTAGTTCCGGTAGTTACAGGGAACATCTAATGAAAATATGTTGGTTTTTTTTTTTGTTTTTTTTTAAATAGGATTGTGTTAAACCTTATTTGTTTTGTGTATTTTCGAAGATTGCATTAATATTGATTCAATTTTAATTTTTTACATTGTTCAATGCATTTTGTCATGTTCTATTTCGTGACTATGTCTACCTGTTGTGCAGTCTTTGAATTAACTAAGAGAGATTATAAGTGTAAACATTAAACAGATTTTAGCGTGATATATAATGAAGTTGACATTTAAAGTACTAAGGGTTAAGGTTTAAAAAAGATTAAGTTTTTTACTTGAAATTAATGGGGCTAGGGGCTAAAGTGACCTTAGAAACATTCTGCTCTGACTTTTCAATGTCTAGAGTAGGGGCTGAAGTGACCCTAGAAACATTCTGCTCTGACTTTTCTATCTCTAGACTAGGGGCTGAAGTGACCCTAGAAACATTCTGCTCTGACTTTTCTATCTCTAGACTAGGGGCTGAAGTGACCCTAGAAACATTCTGCTCTGACTTTTCTATCTCTAGACTAGGGGCTGAAGTGACCCTAGAAACATTCTGCTCTGACTTTTCAATGTCTAGAGTAGGGGCTGAAGTGACCCTAGAAACATTCTGCTCTGACTTTTCAATGTCTAGAGTAGGGGCTGAAGTGACCCTAGAAACATTCTGCTCTGACTTTCAATGTCTAGAGTAGGGACTGAAGTGACCCTAGAAACATTCTGCTCTGACTTTCAATGTCTAGAGTAGGGGCTGAAGTGACCTAGAAACATTCTGCTCTGACTTTTCTATCTCTAGACTAGGGACTGAATTGACCATAGAAACATTCTGCTCTGACTTTTCTATGTCTAGACAAAGCTAGAGGCTGAGTAACTAAAGAAACAATTCGATAAGGCATTCCTAAATTTAGCGTGGGCGTGTAGTTGAAAAGCCCGTGGAGACATTTTGCTCTGACCATTCTATATCTATCGGAGGCAATGGTGGAAGTGGCCATAAATCATTTTGCTCTGGTCTTCCTAATGTAGACAGCGGCTCCAGGGACGATAAAAATACCATGGTTGCCGTAATTTGAGTATACAATGAAATGGATAATCCCGGATGATTTTAAGGCCCGTTTTATGAACATTCATAATTGGACATCAACTCCCAGCCCCTATAATAACATAATCTGCTATATTGCAGCGAAACAGTTTCAACTTCCCGTCCACACAAAAGAATGTCGTGTGGGGTCGTTCACATATTGCGTAAAGTCTTGGGGGCCACCGGAGTGTGACTTGCAATGATAAATAAAAAAGTGTTACTCGGTAAGGGTTTTCAATATCGGGGAAAAAATAGCGTTACGTAATAAGTGGATGGCCCCCCCTAAGTTATGACTAAAGAAAAGAAATGAATTAAATTACAACAAGATATTATATCTGTATTCAAGGCTGAATGTCTATAGCCAGAGTTTGAATAAGTTAAATTCATCCATTCGGCTGACCACTGTTGGAAAATAACTATTAACATCTTACCAGGATAGAAGTTTGACTGCTAATATTGCAAAGATCTGCTGCAATATTGTAACAAGAGTTATGTTTCTACAAATTATTTCACGGCATTTACGAAGTTAGCACACATAATGCTGTCATTAGGTTAATTAACACAGTGGAAGGTTGTTGTTTAAAAAGGCTTTTTTTCCACTTTTGATCTTAAAATAACGTCATAAGTGGCTAAATATGACCTACGGTAAAGTTTAAATAAGACAAGATTTAATTTTCGAACTTTTCCACAAAATACTTCACTACACACTTTATGAATGCGGACTTGAACTGAACTGCTAATGCTAAAAACTCTGGACAACTTCTGAAAGCTACAAACTGTTACTTTCGCAGTTGAAGCCAAAATAAAAAAAAACCGCTAACGTGCGTGCAAGCCAATATTCCAGATTGTATACAGACGTTTAAAAAACATCGCTTGGTAATTAAATGATGCCTCTGACTACCTTGTCTCACCTGGCGGTATAGTTGCCAATTTAGCTAATTTCCGAGAGCATCTTGGTGTATCAAAATAGTTCATTTCTGTGAATGTCTTGGGGAAGCAAAAAAAAAAGGAATACTATTGCATTTTTTACATTCATTGTTTCCGGGGCTTACCTTTTTTTATATATCTGTTCGTATATTGCATTTGTTTTGAAATGTGAATCTAATGAGTTATAATCATAATACATTTCGTTTGAAATGTGAATCTAATGAGTTATAATCATAATACATTTAGTTTGAAATGTGAATCTAATGAGTTATAATCATAATACATTTAGTTTGAAATGTGAATCTAATGAGTTATAATCATAATACATTTAGTTTGAAATGTGAATCTAATGAGTTATAATCATGATACATTTAGTTTGAAATGTGAATCTAATGAGTTATAATCAGTGCGAGAATTATAAATTTGGATTTATATCTCACTATGGTGAAGTGCTCATTTAATCATCAAATGAACCTCTCCAGTTATCATTTTCTAATGCATTACTTACCTAAATAATGTCATGCCTACAAGTATACTGAACCAAACACAGCTGCGGACCAATCAGAATGTGACACGTCAGGTTAACAAACCCCTTCAAAACACACACACTCATTACGTTTCTGCCCTTTGACCGCCTGTAAGTGATTCACAATTTCCTGCTTGCTTTTATTTTCGTTAATCGTTGTCGATGGTCTCCCCCCCCCCCTCCCGGTTATCTGGCAGTTGCCAGGGACGCCATGGACGCCATTACGGTTTGCTGAGCGGTTAATTGGAGTGCATAGCCCTGATCACACGTTTTTATCTCCCCCATAATTGATGCAGACCGTGCCCTCATCACCTTAGTCCCTCCCTCCCACCCCCCCCCCGTTCCTCCCCTCCCTCACACTATCTTGTGAAAAAAAAATAAACCCGGCTTGTTTGGGGGAGTGGGAGGCGAAGGAGCAAATATATTGGTGGGAGGGAGAGGGGGGTAGGGAAGGAAGAGACTGTATTGTTGTCTTCGGCAAAGATGAAACGTGGAGATAGAACAAAAGGTCTGTGGGGGCGGAGGGGGGGGGCGACTGTGTGGTGCGGTAAATGACAGGGTGTTTGGGATGAGTTAAGGTTCCTGGCACCGGTAGCTTTGGAGCTGTATGCTGAGTTGGATCTCAAGCACGACCTGAAACTTTAAAAAAAAAAATGCATCACGTGTCAATAGTTCCAAGCTAGAGAAGATTTTGTTGTTTTTTCCCCACACTCACAAAAACACCAGAGTTGGCATCTCTATTTGAAATATAGAGTATTGTTAAGACTGAGAAGACAAGGGTTGAGCGCCTTTGACATAAAATCTTATGCACTGAGTATCTCTTTGAATTTATTTTGTTTTTCAACAGACAAAAAAAAATCGTAGAAGCTTTGAATGTATATACTTTTATCTTCATTCTCAAATGTAATAAGTTGGTTAAAAATACATATTTTTTTATTTCTGTTGAAGGACATGGTAACGTAGGCATCTCCATGCTGAACTAGTGCAATAGGAACAATGAAAGAATATGTTATGTGTAGGTCAGTGAAATTCAGGGGCGTCAATTGCCGGTGGGGGTGGGTGGAGGGGGGAGGGCAGGGGAAGCAATTGACCCTCTTCCTCTAAACAAGGATCAATGAATATATTTTTTTTTCAGGAATAGACAAATCATGTTCTACAATTTTCAAAATCATAAAAATGCGCCATCTGTTTTACAACAAATGATTTGGGGAGGGGGGGGAGGAGACAATTACTTTGTTGTTTTTTTTTTTTTTTTTTTTTTTTTTTGTTGTTTTGTTAATTTTTTAAAAACCCCTCTTTAAGTGGATTATTTAAATAACCCTTTGTTAAGTTATGTTGCTAAAAATTGTTTCATGAAGTTACGAATTACGAGGTGGGAACACATAATGCTGTCATTAAGTTGATTAACACAGTTGGAGGGGTTTTTTTTTCAAGTCTTTTTTTCTACTTTTGAAATGTAAATGACACCATAGGCTGCTAAATCTGACCTACGTTAAAGTTTAAATAACGACAAGATTTAATTTTCATAATTTCCGCAAAATAGTTCACAGCACATTTTATGAATGCTTACTTGGACTTCCAATGCCTGCAACCTTGGACAACTTCTGAAAGCTACAATTTTATTTATTTATTTTTAAGTTGAAGCCAAAATAAAAAACGTTAACTCTGGTACAAGCCAATATGCCAGATTGTATACAGACGTTTAAAAAACACCACTTGAGCTGCTATGGTTCAAAAATCTGAATAATTTCTAAAAGCTACCAACAGAGTTACCTAATATCCAAACAACCCTACTTCAAAGTCTCTTATCAGTTTCAGCTGTAATAGGACTAGTTGTGTATCCCCCCACACACACACACACACAAACAGTAATGAAAAAGATATACTGTAAAAAAAAAAGTTTCAATCATTTTTAAATGTGCCTATGAGTTATGTATGATCAATAAGTTGATTATACTTGCGTCTTCCACTGACCAACCCCATCAATAGATTCAAACGTAGCTGGAAGTAAATATATTTTCAAAGCTTCAGCCAGATAACAAATCTTAAACCGGATTTAAATCATATATATATATATATATATATATATATATATATATATATATATATATATTCCTTAAACAAAAATTTCTCACAGAAACTGAGAAAATAGAACTGCTATTTTCAATTAACAGTCAGTCATATTCAATACGAACTGAAATGTGTTTGTATTTGAATTAAACTAGTAAACATCTTGTTGCTTTGCTTTATACCAGGTACAAATAAAAACTTGAAGAACATCTTTCTACTTTTGTCATGAAACTTGTCTAGTCTAATAAACAAAACAAAATATTACCTGACTCAGTGACTGTTTCTAAACTTTCATTGATATCTTTGTTTCGCTTCTTACTGTCTTTCTTTTTTTCATCTCCCGTACTCAAAAACCAATTAATTTCCTTGTGTAAGATTCTCCCTACCTTACAAACACACACACTCACACATACACATACATACAACCAAATCTTCTAACTTCACCAACTCTCAAAAAACCCACATAACCAAACCATTTTTTATTATTATTATTTAATCTCCACGCCGTCTCTATCCAATCGGTTTTCAATCAAATTTTTCCCAGTAACGACAACCGACTATCATTTCTGGATATGGCTCAGGACAATTTTATCGAGTAATTCAAGAGTTATCTTATCCTAAGCGTTATAATTGTGTCTCTTATATTGGTGGGTGTCAGATTATATTTATTACTGAAATAATAAATTGTTTAAGATACACCCTATTGTATGTCTACATACGCATACAGATTGACAGACGGACAAACAGACAGGCAGACAGACGGACAAACATACAGGCAGATATATAGATAGATAGATAGATAGATAGATAGATAGATAGATAGATAGATAGATAGATAGATAGATAGATAGATAGATAGATAGATAGATAGATAGATAGATAGATAGATAGATAGATAGATAGATAGATAGATAGATAGATAGATAGATAGATAGATAGATAGATAGATAGATAGATAGATAGATAGATAGATAGATAGATAGATAGATAGATAGATAGATAGATAGAGACAAACAGACAGACAGACAGACTGACTGACTGACAGACAGACAGAAGGGCGGACGGATGGACGGACGGATGGATGGGTGAGTGGGTGGATGGATGATTAGGTAGGTAGGTATGTATGTTGGTATGTTGTTATGTAGTTAGGTAGGTCGGTAAGTATATAGAAAGGTAGTAGGTGAAGGTTATTACTCAGATACGGGAAATAATTAACAAAACTATCAACACTTTCACATATTTCGTTAAGTTACGGAAAATAATTAACAAAACTATCAACACTTTCACATATTTCGTTAAGTTACCATGAGTTACTGTCTCTTGTGTTGCGGCTAACAATTTCATTGTCATCAAATCGTTGAATCTTTAACATAGTTAAAAGAGTACATGAATTATTTAAAAGCCACCTAAGCACAACCTGGATAAAATAGTCAACCTTTATTCTAGTAAATGGTCTTTTTTAGAAACCTGTTATTAGCCCTCTGTTTAACTGACTGACCCGGATTGATGAATATTTTACTGTCCCCGGAGATAACCTTGAGATGTGCGCCTATCGCTGGTCACAATAAACTTGACCTTTATATTATCGAAGACTTTACAGATGTTTCTTGTCGAAAACCGTATAAGACGAAAAAAAAAATATCCCTTTTGGGGAATTAAATCCTGAAATCCTCTACGGTGCCTCCATGGGAAAAACTGACCCGGTACTGATAAGGAATGTTGGGGAGATTTACGATACTCATTCCATCAGCAGTTCTGGACGTTAAATAACAAAGACCATAGTATGAGCTTATTGTTATTAGCTGGGCCGACCATGTCTTTGTTCAGTCATGTTTAGTTATAACGCTAGTGTGTTATACTAGCTGTACCCTGCTAAACCTTTGCATAGAGTTATATCTTCTCAGGCTTGATCGGTAGGATAGGTTAATTTTGGTTTCGGGCAGATCCGATTTTTTCATGACTGTATTTTAAAATGGAATACTGTTGTATTAATTCTTTACTTTCGATTTAACGCAAAACCCAAAATCGCCATTATTATATTAGATTTTGTTTTGTTTAGCTTCATACAAGAGAAACCATTAAGAATATTATTTGGTCTTGAAATGGTCATGATAATTATTATTTCTAGCATTGAGCAAAAAGAGAGATCCATAGTATTGTCAACACTAAGACAAACTAAACCTTTAAATATGATTGGGAGTTTAAGGGGTTGGTTTGTTTGAACATATTCTTTATACAGATTACCATTCTTAAATAAAAAGAAATCATTAAAATAAATGATCCATATAGTTTTAAATACTATTGACAAATATTGGATATTGGATATTGGATATTTTCAATGTAATGTTTGGTCTAAATTAGAATAAGCTATTAATAACTTGAGCTAAAAGTAATTAAAACATTTACCTGTAAAATCTAGAGGTGTACCCGGCATCAATCTATCTATATGTTGGATATATCTTTGTATCTTTCTAACCTTTAAACTATATATCTATATCTATAACTATATATCTATATATAGTTGTTAGCAACTCTACAAAACTCAACAAGACTATGTTATATAAATAATGCATTCAAAAATCACGTTGCAGAAATATAAGTAATAAACAGTTTTCCTACGTTTTAAACAATAATGTACTTATAAACTTGTGTACGTTATACAACTAATGTACTAACTACCAATCCATGTTACAGGAATGATGTACTAAAAAATCAGCCTATACTATAGAAATTTTTTTTTTTAAAGTCACAGCCAATCTGTGTTGCAGAAATAATGTACCAGCCTAAATAACAAAAGTACTATAAGTACCAACCAAAGTTATAGACATAATGTACTAAACAACCAGCCTACGTAACAAAATTCTTGTTCCTGGTTACTAACCAACTTGAAATGGAAGTCAAGTGATATTTTCATCTCCAGCAGCAAGTCTACGTGTTTTTTACTTCAGACTGTCGGTGATCTTGACTGATTGCTGTTGTTGGCTATTTTTTTATATTTGTGTCTTGCAGTAGGCAGGTGTCAAGAGCATCAGTACAATCTGTTGGCATGGTACATATCAGAATGGCACGTTTCTTATAATCACACTCTCAGTAGAGATCAGAATGTAAAAAAACTAATTGATCGCTACGTAATGTATCCATCGTTATTATTGTCTTAAGAGAGAAATGGTTTTTTTCCCCTTCAATAACCTTGGTAGTCACAAGAACAAACTATGTCTACCTTCAACAACAGCATTAGCGGCCTTAGGGTGGGGTGGGGGGTGGGGGCAATTAGGGCGACAGCTCCAGGCCCCCTAGTCTAATAGAGGCCCCTGACGATGATACAATATATAGTCTACAGTTACGGTTCTAGTTACGCTTACCGTTCACAGGCCCCCGAGCATTTAACCGTAATACTCAGGTCGCATATAACGATAATAATTCACGAATATGATCAACACTTAGAGACATCAACAGTAATTGGCCCAACAGTTCAGGAGGCGGCTGACTTGAAATTAACATTGGGACAGAAAGCTTATGTCGCTTTGATTAAAAAAAAAGAAACATGTCAGTGCCTTAACAAAAAGACTATTGACAGTTATTGTTGTAATGCATTTATTTCAAAGGGTTTTTTTTCAGCATTATTTATAAGGGTTAGTTTTCCCTCCATTGTTTAAGGAGACGAAGAGTCTAATATAATAATAGCGGTTTGGGTTCTGTGTTAAATCGAAAGCGGAAAACAAGAATTCGATAAATATATGTTTGTTTGTTTTTTAATCTACAGTTTTGAATAGTTTCTGCGGTTTTCAAACATTGAACTCAAAGGCCGAAATGTGAAATAATTTCATTTAAATATTTGATTGCTTGGTTGTTTTTTTTTTTTTTTGTTATTATTATTTCTACAACATATTGCATCTGTAAATTGTAATAAAATCGTGAAAAAATCGGATTTGTCCGAAACCAAAAATAAGCTAGCCTACTGATCAAACCTAAGGGAATATAACTCTATGCAAAGGTTTTGCAGGCTACAGCTAGTCTTACACAATAGTCAGATATTTTATAATTACTTTACATTTGGAATTAAATGACAAGATATTATTGCTAGTTTCAACCTACAATAATTTAAAGTTTATAATAAAAATGTAAAAAAAAAAAATAAAAGAACTAACGGATTCATGGCGTTGATCTCAGAATCTCATCCGATGGTAACTAACTTTTGTATTGAACTTTATAACAATATCAATTAATTAAATCAGCTGATATTTTCATGGAAAGAAACATATGGACAAAAGTGCGCTATATCTTTTACACTATCGAAAAATTCATTTAAATAATGGTGTGTGAAGTCCCTGAAAGGATGAGATGAAATCTCTTAGATCCTATAAACCACTAATGGGACGGTTTTTATGGTGCCCTTCTTTCATCCCCACCATAGCCGATAATGCAATGGACATGGAGGCACCACGGGAGATATGTCGGGAACTTGAGCCAAGACCTGAAAAATTTCCATGGTCCTCACCGGGGATCGAACCAGGTACCTTCAGGTCGACAGTCAAGCGTTCTACCGCACGACCATCCGTCCCCATTTAAATAATGGTAGCCCTGGCCATCCAGACAGCTGTGGTCAGCGAATCGGGAAACACAATTAGTTTCATATAATCAGAGTCAATACTCACTGACCCCTGGTCTGCACTCACGTCTTCTCGTCTCCCCTGAATTTTATGAAAAGACTTGTTACTGGACACTGGCCAGTTTCTCCCCCCTCAACAATCAGGACAATATTCAAGGTCCGGCAGATTCACACAGGCTATCTATCTTTCAATGAATCAAAAATATTCCCTTACTTCATACCACCCCCCACACCCCCACCCCCCCACCCCGGTCTCACCCGTCTTGTTCACAAGAAACAACATATCATAAAAATTCACATGGATTGTTCCTGGACCAGGTTTCGGTGCTCAGCGTAAGGGGGGGGGGGGAGCAACTCAACAGCTAGCATATATTTCCATGTGTGATAAAGATTATTAGAGCTTGGAACTGAATATGTTATCATATAGAAAGCTTATCAGAAGCCCACCCTACGGGACAAAGCAGCGTATGCCAGAGACCATGCTCAGTGTCCGATGGGCGATCGGACAGTTTATATGTTAAGTGAACCAGAAGAGGAGGGTTGAAGGAGGGAGCGGGGGCGGCGGAGATAGTGATACAGTTTATCACCAATTTATAACATATTAGCATGATTCATTGTTTATCTTTACAGTCGGCCCAATGATTAAATGCTAATATATGTGTGTGTGTGTGTGTGTGTGACCATGGCTGGGATATGAGAGTGAGGTCATGGTTACTGTACTTGGTGCAGAATATTGTTTCCCCGTTGGTCTGGAATGAAATTGAATAATGTTCTATTAAGTTCAACTGGCATATCCATAGATATAATATCAATACAACAACGGCGATAAAACATGAATCAAATGACATTTCTTAACGCTCGTATTGATATGTTACATATATGTGATTATTCATTCATATGATGCAAAAATTATTCATATTATGTTGTAATTTTTTACCCACTTACAGAATTATGCACTTTTATTTTCTCATAAATAGAAATACATAAATTAAGCAGACAGGCATAAGTCAGAAATTACTGTAATACCTTACATTGCCTCGACTTCTCTATTACAATTACCATAATTTTTTTTATATCAGTAAATATACACAGTAAACGTTTGTGTAGTACATACATATAAGACTAGTACAGCAGAATACATGTACACATTGTCGAGGAGTTAAGGTTGATTTAAATATCCATTAATTGATTTAGTTTGTGCATGTGTGTTAATCACACTTTTTAAGTAACTCTAGAGAGTATTAATTTTTATATTGTTATGTGACGTAGTTTTTTCTAGTTGACGTCATTTAAGATTTTGCTTAGAAACAAGCTTTGTAGATTGAACATATAGGATGTATTTTTATTAACTCTAGAAGAAGTTAATATATTTGCTTTCACATAGCAAGTTATATATTTATTGTCTGATCTTTATAAGACGTGCCTTGATCATTTAATATGTTTGCTACATTAGTGTCTTCGTTAAATAAATGTACCAATGAATCAGCAACATTGAGTTGAGCATTAATTCAAGAATTGTTTGTGTGCGGAATAAGAGACACGCTACCATAGTAACGCCTCCAAGTTCAGTCTAACTGCAACTGCAGTCAGACCCCAACATAATAACATCACACCACCTTTACACACATTATTTTTATAAACACGTCACACATTATCATTAGGCCAATACAAACATGATCTGTACACACAGATTAACGCACGCACACACACACACATATTTGTATATATATATATATATAGGCCTATATGTATACAAATATGTGTGTGTGTGTGCGTGCGTGCGTGCATGCATGCGTGCGTGCGTGTGTGTGTGTGTGTGTGTGTGCTTCTTATGAATGAAAACATCAAATTCTGAAAACTAATTCAACAATTTTAAAAAATGGTATATGAATATGAAAACAAAAAAAAACAGAATTATGAATTTAAAAAGAAAAATGTTAGCTCGACCTGCAGAATC
>JAGDYQ010000092.1:165193-188675 GCA_021962125.1 Bulinus truncatus
TGATTTTTAATACAACCACCATTAGGTTATTAGGACCAAGGAACGGGACTCCGTATTTTTTTTTCAGGGTCCAGGGATAGATGCGCATGTGCAGTTGACGGACTGCTTACACTGGGTTACAAATTTTAAAAATTGTTTGTTCCTCTGAATTTTTTTTAAGTTTCTAATAGATTTTTTGATGCTGATTTCAAATCTGTAATCAGTTTTTCTCTATCATCGACCATTCCCAAGATATCAACAATCTCATGATTTAAGCTTTTATAATGGCAATATAGTTATATAGCTAGCTGCTAAATTCTTTTATTCGAAACATTTTAACACAAAGCAATGTTCAATTGCCACAAATTGTTAGTAA
The DNA here is from genome assembly GCA_021962125.1 of Bulinus truncatus. Taxonomy (NCBI): domain Eukaryota; kingdom Metazoa; phylum Mollusca; class Gastropoda; family Planorbidae; genus Bulinus; species Bulinus truncatus. The sequence continues at coordinate 165,549 of JAGDYQ010000092.1, forward strand.
TGATATATTTGCATATCATGATCATGATACATTACAAATGTCATAGATAAAAGCTAAGTCAGTTTAAACTTGGATCTCTAAAAATACTGCGACGAACGACATTTACGCTTGTGTCCAGTACCATCACGTCGGACAATCGACCAGGTATAATCACCCATCATAGCACTGTCCCAGTGCCCTCGGTACCTCTGCTCCATCCTCATAATGTCTTGGTGGAAGCGTTCACCATGCTCTTGCTTGTGCTTCCCTAATTCCAGTGAAAAAAGTCTATGTGTGGATGAGGATAATGCGTTTAGAGGGACATCCCATTTTCTGATAGGCTTTTATCATGTTAAACACAAGTTCTTTGTAATTTTGTTCTTTATTATTTCCCAAGAATCCATTAACTACATCTCTAAAAGACTTCCATGCTTGCATTTCTAGCCCACTCACGGTTGTTTCTGAGGCTAACATTTTTCGCACTTGTGGACCAACGAAAATTCCTCCTGATATTTTGGCCTCAGTAAGTTTGGGAAACATGATTCGAATTTTTTGATAAGTCTCACCTCCAGGATCCAATGCAGTCACAAAGTGCTTAATAAGGCCCAACTTAATATGGAGGAAGTAGCACTTTACTTCTATCAACTAAGGCCTCTCTGACAACACTATGTGAACCTGGTTCCAGAGATTCGCGAGCAGATCATTCAGCTCTATTATAATGTTCGGATGCAGCCCTGCTGTCCCACAGGCATAAAAAACAGGAATATTTAGTAAATCCACCCTGCAAGCCTAGCAATAACCCAATCATTTTAAAATCGCCACATATATCCCATCTATACTTTTGTAGTCAATGTGTTCAAGCAGATTACGAAATAATCATAATCTTCCTTCATTTGTGTTGAGTGTGCTACAGGTAAGGAGGGATAAATATTCCCATAATGCAACAGTACTGCTTTTAAACTTCCACAAATCACATGTGGCGCCCAGGATTTGTCCTGATCACCGATTGCAACTCTGAAGTAGATGCGATGAAGCCATGTAGTATTTTCGTCCTTTTTCAATATGTCGCGAACCTTGTTTCGAACTGATATAATATCCGCATACATAGCAAAAGCTATCAGGAGAGTTTTGCACTGTCTACTAGCCATTGTAATTTGAATTCAATCTTTAAATATCAATGATTACAAGTTAACTATGAAATTGGGATATTATGTCTGAAGCTAAACTAAGTTGCAACAATAGAAAAAATACAAATATAGTAAATCTTAAATATCTTGATAACCGTCGATGCTACAGCAAAACTGATTACATATTTGGAATCAGCATTCAGAAACAATAATAAAATCAAGAGGAACAAAAACTGTGTAATTATTAATGCATATTTTTTGTTTTTGGGGCTAGGGTTAGGAATAGGGCTAGGATTAGGGTTAGGGATAGGGTGAGGAGCAATATCTATAGCTGGACCCCGAAAAAAAATCGGAGTCCAGCTATTGCGCATGTGCACATCACATCCGTAAAAAAAATTAAGTCCTTCTTAGACGCTAGAGCGCATGCGCATCTATGCCTTGAACCCCAAAAAAAATACGTTGTCCCGTTCCTTGGTCACGTAACAACTGCGGATTTTAAATGCAAAACTTTCATTCTACTCTATTTTAATTAAATGAAACTAGCTTTCTAAAGTGATGAAAGTATTTTTAAACCATTTTTTTTTACTTTTTTCATTCAAAACTGTATGCAAGTAACTTATAACATACGCACTGGCTACGGCACCAGCAAGTTAGCGTATGAAAGTCACTGACCTATAATCATCAAAAGTTGCAATTTTAAAAAATTATTTTTTAAAATATTTAAATATAGGGTTAGGATTAGGGATAGGGCTAGGGAAAGGGTTAGGGTGTGGAGCAATATCTATGGCTGGTACTTGGACAAAAATAATACGAGTTCTGACTTGCTGGTGCCGTAGCAAGTGCGTATAACATAACACATCACAAAAATTAAAATTAAGACATACTGATTACTAGTATAATAATGTGGCAATAATCCAACCACATTTTAAAAAAAGAGGATCTTAATTTGCACAAGAAACGTTATAATAGTATAAAAACAAACCCTACTATCAACCATTTACAACTGACTCAAAATTTTTCTTACTTTTCTCTAATTTCCTAAGTTCTTCGATTATAGCATTTGTTTTCACGTGAGAGCGTCCTTCATAAATAGACCCTATACAGTCACCCACAACTGCCCCCACTAGACACCCTTTAAATCGAGACAATGACATTGTTTATATATATCATAAATTGAAAACAAAATTTAACAGTAAAAATTCCTAGAATTAGAAGATTTAATTTAGTAATGATCTCCCTTTGTAAACTAAAGAAAGAGTTGCCTGTGTTTTTTTTATACAAGGAAGCTGTGTATTTTTTCCCCGACAATATATGTAGTAAATGTATAGAAAGATTATTGTCCATGTTATATAAGTACATTTTTAATATTTTTTTGTCAGCAATCACAGCTCAGTGGACTTATACCAACGGCGGCTCTTTGTAGAATAAACTCATTAATCTTTTTTTTAATCAAATAATTTACTACGTTTTTATTCATTTAATCTAATCAAACTAACTACTTTTCGCCAATGGCAAGCCAGTTTTTTTTTTTTTTTTTAAATACCTTATTAAAATCCGAAATGCGGCTCTCATAATTGGTATCCAAAATACTGTGATGCCTTAATGGCGACTCTGTTCCTACTTTATACATAACAGGGGGGGGTGGCAACTAGGGCGACTGACCCAGGCATCCAAACTTAAACACTCGGCCTGCGCCCCACGTAGTGCTAAGACCGCTCCTAACACTTGGATCAGGTTAACTCATGTTTTAGAATGCCCTAATACAGATGCATCTGGAATCAGTTGACCTTTAGGCCATGTTGTAGGGATAATTAGTCGTAACGCCTGGCTGCCTCACAAGTAAAATATAAAGAAACCTATGCTAATCGACCTTATGATGTTTGTCCTTGGCCCAAAAAAGGTTCTGAGTCTACTCTACGGCCATGGAGCACTAGCGTGACGATTCGCAATCAAACCACCAAAGTCAGTGTCCGAGAGAGAGAGAGAGAGCATGTTTTGTTCGGTTAATTCATCATGATTTAAATTGTCCTATCGAGGTCTACAGATTATAGCCAAGAGTCTTTCTCTGTAAACAAAAAATGTATGGTCACGTGATAGTGAAGTATGAGACAGACATCTAAATATAATATCCTGACTAGCAGATATGCATCTCTATATTAAAACTAGACAGGCGTAAATGTGGGCATGCAGGTGTCGAGTATAAAATAAACAAGAGTCACAAATGCTTCTAGACAGTTACGGAGACAAGAAGTGGGGTATATAGATAATTAGGTAGGCAGATTATTGAAATGCAAAGGCAATTACAGATGAATATTTATGTAGGAAGTTGAGTCGATAGGCAGGACCGGATTAAGGTTACCGAAAAGGGGTCTGATTTAAGTAACTAAAGACAAAACGTGTCATCAGTGAAATGTATTATGTCCATCCACATTACATTTAATATGCCTTTCTAACAGTTAATATGCCCGTTTCATAAAAAAATATTCCTGTTACACGGATAATACGAAAGCTTACGGAGCTATATTAAGATTTTTCTCCTTTTGTTTTTGCCTTGGACGAAGTAAGCAATAAAAATGTATGGCCCACATCCGTATAGTCCAGGCATGGCCAACAGTTTTTTGTCACGGGCCGGATTGAAAAAAAAAAATTTTCGCGGGCCAGGCGTAAAAAATACAAAAATTTTAAACAAAAAATGAACAAATTTTTATTATGAGACTATAAATGATAAAAAAAAATACATAGAAGTATATATATATATATATATATATATATATATATATATATATATATATGAATAATTATAAATCATAGGTAACCTACAGCAAATATCTATACAGAATAATACAAAATAAACATTTTAATAATAACAAATATATTATAATGATTAATGAGAAATATTGAGGCGGTTTACCTCGTTTATAATCTTTTTAATGTCAGGTTCAATTTCTGTGGTGGCTAATCTTATTACAGCCTCCAAATGTAAATCATTTCATCTCGACCTTGTAGGACTTTTATTATGATTCATTAAAGAAAATGTCTGTTCACAAATATAAGTTGAACTAAATATTACTAAATATTTTTTGGCAAGATTTTTTTTAGATTTAAATATTTTTTACTATCCAATGGCTTATAAAAATTATACCAAATTATCTTCCTCTTCTCGATATTTATCATGCAATAATTGATCACTCTGTAATTCAATTAATTCTAATTGAATTCTGGAGAAGCTTCTTCAATATTTGCAGTAAATGGATTTCTAACAATCGACAATATTTTATCTATTCTATAAAAACATTCGAATCTGTTTTCAAAATCAAGTCGTAATGCCAGAATATTTTCAGTATACATTTGAGCTTTTTCTTTTAAAATTATTGTCTTTAAGGATGGGAAATGATCAAATTTGCATTCAGCAGGATTTGTGGGAAAAAAGTTGAAGTTTCATTTTAAAGGCTTTTAATTTCTGCATTAAATCATAAGCAAATAATTTTTTCCCTTGTAAACTTGTGTTGAATTCGTTTAAATATGTGATGATGTCTAGAGAGAAAGCCAAATCTCAAAGCCAATTTGGATCCGTTAATTCAGAAAATTCCTCATTTTCTTTGAGCACTAAAAAAATTCGTATTTCCTCTTGAAGCTTCCCCCCCCCACCCCCCCCCCCCCGCTTTAATACCTTTCCCAAGCTGAACCAACGGATTTTATTGTAGTATATTACATCGGAATATGTGGTATTAAGTTCTTCAAGGAAATCAATGAATTGCCTATGATTTAATCCATTGGCTCTTAAGAAATTTACTAATTTTACAACTATTTTGGTAACATGATCGATTTTTAAAACATTTTTACATAGGACATGTTGATGAAAAATGCAGTGTATTGGTATAATTTTATGATTGGGATCGATTTCGAAAATTTTATCTTCAATGCGTTTAATTACTCCAATATTTTTTCCTGTCATGTCTGTTGTAACACTCACCAATTTTTTCCAGTCAATATGGTACTTTAAAAAACACTTTTCAGAATTGAAAAAAAAAATGGCGGCCGAAGTGATATTAGCAGCAAGTAACAAAATTAATTCCATTTTTAAATTAAGAAAGCAATTGATTTTTTAATGCGATGATAATAAACATCCAATAAACGAATTAATATTGCAAATTAACTTCCAAGCGACCAAGTTATTACTAACAAGTTTGCTATTTACGGAAAGCATTGAATGAACTGGCGTACTGTTCCACTTCAAATACATAGATTATAGAGTTTGTAGTGTGATTATAGTTAACAAATAAGCACGAAAAGTTTAATTCATATGAAAAACCAGAAATATCTTGAATTTACTTGATTAATACAATGTAAGTGTCAGGCAAACGTAAATATTGAAAAATTACTCGCGGGCCGCATAAATTCGTTACGCGGGCCGGATGTGGCCCGCAGGCCGTATGTTGGCCATGCCTGGTATAGTCTGATAGACGAGGACCGTTTTTTTTCGAGGCATAAGACATTTTAAGTCCAGGGGCAGATTGTTACCGCAAGTTTAGGTAAGACATAATTAAATTATCGAAATATTTTTTGTTCTAAGACCAATTTTCAACAATGAAAACAGTTTTGCCCCCCCCCCCTCCACGTCAAAGTTGTCTAGATCAGCCCCTGTATAAGTCTAATGGTTAACCAGGACATGTAGATAGGTAGGTATTTAGGTAAGAAAGTATGTAGTTAAAGACATACGGTGGCCGGGCCGCTAGGAGGGTGCAACCATAGCACATGTATGCGACCCACATATTGCCATAAAAAAAAGCAATAAGCAAAACAAGAGCAACATGTAACAAATGTGTATTTTTATCTACACACAACAAAACCAGGTCAGTTAGACTCTCATGGTTGTTGCTATATTTCTAAGAAGTGAACGTCTGTAATTCGTTGGATGTATGCGTGTGTATGTTTTGCTGATAGCGGGTCTCCTAACTAGGATCATAAACTTCAGACGGTTTTCTTAAACATGGCCGTGTAACAATGGAAGACAACGCACGTGAAACTTCTGTAGAGATTGAATTTAACACGTTCGAATTTGATTCGAATCGTCCCGACAGCGCGTGCTTAAATAACGACTACGTCGTGAACTCAAATGGAGAGAATGACAACAAATGCTTAACGAAGTTCTATAAATTTAGAAACAAAATTTTCAAATCTTGCGCGGAAAGAAGCCAGGTTGTAAAAATTTTCATCTGCGTAGTCGCACTATGTTCATATTTAGCGTATATGGCTTACGCCCTATACCTTCATCATGGTGAGCACAAAGTGACTGGACTTAATGTTATTACGGCCATCTTGTTTCTTGTATTGGTCATCAAAGGAGTGTCCAGGTATGATCCCATTGGAAAGTGGAATACACTCTTAAATAAACACCCGTCGGTCGTCCGACAGTCGAAGAGGTAGGTCACAGTCAGTTAGTTACTGATAGATAGATAGATAGATAGATAGATAGATAGATAGATAGATAGATAGATAGATAGATAGATAGATAGATAGATAGATAGATATGTTGTTATTTTTTTTTTTACATTGTGGCTAAAAAACAATTGGAAATGCCCGTTCCTTCATGTCAGAATGACATTTAGACTTTATCTCTTTCAGCATATGTGACCTACTTAGAGCCAGTCTCGCCCAGATTAAATTTGTGTTGCACACATTTTTTTTCACTATCTCGTTGAAGGCATAGCATAGTATGAAAACAGGGTTGACGATATGGGATGCAACCAGAATACATGTCAGTGTCCCCTTTCCCCTAGGGTATCCGTCTGGGGGTACAGAATTCTGATAAAAAATGGCAGAGCAAGCTATGGGTGGGGTGTGATTAGAAGGTCCCCGGATTGTGAATATTGTCAGTAGGCCAAAATTGCTTCTTGGAAAGAAGATAATAAACATTGTTGCAACAAGAGTAGGCCTACAACATGGTTGAAATTTATTACTGTTGCAGGAAAGCCTTATATATAAAATAGTATTACATGTGGCTTTTTTAAATTCAGAAAATAATATCAAAATAATACATTAAATATATATTTTAAAGTCAAATAAAAATGGTGTTTTTTTTTTAATGTACTAAAAAGTTAAAAAAAAACAAAAAACAACCTTATGTTTACATCATACAAATACTTTACTTTCGATTTAACGCAGAGCCCAAATCGCTTTTATATATATTATTAGCAATAGATAGAGTTTGAAAGACATACAGCGTTTATTAATCAATACAAATGATGCAATTAGGCGCTCCCTGAATGAAATATGTGTATTTGCGGAATTGTCTTTAATTTTTCTGTAGCCCAGAACGAAACATCAACAAAACTATATTCTCTTAACATTAAACTTAAAGAGATTTATCACCTCTCATATCATTGTACAGATTTGTGTACATAGCATGTTTGGCTGTGACCTGCATCACCCTGATTACTGAAGTCGTTTTGGTTCGGCCTGAGAGCTTATTGTCCCTAACTGGCATCCTGACGATTCTCATCGTTTTCTTTTTGAGCTCAACACACCCACATAAGGCAAGTTTGCTTTACTTCATTGCTCTGTTAATTGTATATGATCTATAAATAACTTTCTCTTCATCATAAGTGCTTAGAAATTAAAAAAAAACGTCTGATCAGCTTTACCTAGGGTACGCGGATAAACCTTTTTTTTTTCCTGGGTCACGTGAGAAAACCACTCAAAAGAATGAAATTTTCTTATCGATTAACGCTGGCAGAGGCGTCCTTGTATTTGTAGGATCCATTTGCAACATTGTTGGGTGGGGGTGCTAGACAAAGCAACATGGGGGGGGGGCAAATAAAGTTACATTTGGGGACCCTTGGTAAAGGTATATTTGAAGCCCTATGCTAAGGTAATTTTGGAGCCCTATTAAGACTTCCGTTCGCCCTTAATAATTTAACATTATTTAGCACGGGGTCCCTGACATTTGCTCAGAATGCCTTTACTTATAGTGGGGGCCAATACCAGCTGCCTTGTTTGCCTATCCTTAAGAGAGGTTCAGAGTGTGGGACCCCAGATTACGCGTGAGACAGTCTGGGCAAGTGAAGGGGAAGGCATCCCCCAGACCAAATCATCAATACATATTTTACTATATAAAGTTACTAAAAAGACTGTCAAACTGTCTTTTTTCTATATGTCAGCCCCCCCCCCCCGCATTTTTTTTCTATATGTGAGCCCCCCCCCCCAGCATTTTTTGCTGGTTGCGCCACTGTCACTGGGTAACTAAGGCGGATTTCGGAAGGGCCCACTATAACACTAACTTTAACTTGTATTGTTATTTCGTCCTGCGACAGTATTTCTTTTTTTTTATAAGAGTCCAATATTTTGTGCCCGGGACCGACCACAATCAACCACTGCTGGAATAGCACAAACATCCAGACAATCGTCTCTTTTTTTCTCACAGATATCATGGCAGCCGGTATTTCTTGGATTGTTCCTTCAGTACGTGTTCGCTATGGCCATACTCAGACTGCCCGGCATTAGAGAAACCTTTGGCTGGTGTGGAGATGTGGTCACTTTGGTTGTCACGTTTTCTAAGGCTGGTGGAAAGTTTTTATTTGGATCTCTCTATAGGGATGATGTCTTTGTTTTCTATGTAAGTAATTTTTCAGAAATTCACTGAAACTTCTATTCACTTAGAATGTAAACAACTTTGTTAAAAATGTAAATAAACATTAAATTTAAATGTCTAATGGTAAGAAAATTAAAACAAGCAATTAAGCCTGTTCCATTCTGGACACAGGACGTGTTAGCGCATTTTCATGTTATGTTTCAGTACGTTTGTTAGCTTTCAGTAAATATTTGTAAATTTTGGAAATGTTTATAAATTCAATTGTGTAATGCATATATCTGTAAAAAAATATTATAAAGACGTTTCTTTATATTTGAAAAAAAAATTATTTTCTCTTAAATCTAACTACAAGTGGTTTGTGGTTACTGAAATAGGACTCATAATTGAAAACATTCGAAATTGTAGTCATTTAATCGTCCGAAAACTCCGTCAATTGTTGCATAGCTCTGATACTTTCAATTAAACTCAGAACACAAGCTTACTATTTCATTTGATGAGTTTCTTAATAAATCTTGGTGAAACTACGTGCTGCAGTATTTCGCACCAAATGAATGGGTTATGGAACGTACAAGGTGTATATATAATATATAAGCCCCTTATGAGCCCTGAAGCCCGGCCCTCAGAGGTCCTATCGCGAAATGGACTTTTGATGTACACTTGGCAGGCCAAGACCTACAAAATGATATATACATCATGGGTCTAGGACTTATGGTTGTTGAGATATAGGCGCTCTTTATTAATATAGCTTATATAGCAAAAAACGGTACTAAGCCCCCTTTTACGGCCCTGAGAGGTCAGATCGCGAAATGGAAAAAAGTCATTTCTTGGCAGGCCAAGACCTACAAAATGATATATACATCATGGGTCTAGGACTTATGGTTGTTGAGATCTAGGGTGATGACGGACAGACGGACAGACAGACAGACAAAACGGGGACAATAGTGCATTTTTTTTTGAAAATGCTCTAAAAAATAAAGATTTGACGTGATAATGTCGTGTGTGTTTCATTTTTTTTAGCTTCATTCTTAAATAGTGTGGTTTATGTTTTTTTACAATGTTTTGATTTCAGTTAATCCCGTTATTAGCTTTTGCAATCGCCATCTTGTCAGTTCTGGAACATTTAGGAGTTCTTCACGCTCTGCTTAGAATCATGGGCAGATTTCTAGCTTTCTGTACAGGGGCGTCCCCTGTCGAGTCCCTGAACGCGTCGGCAAATATATTCATGGGGCCTGTAAGTTCTACCCTCTCATAATTCAAATTACCCATAACTAAATACAATTAGTCAATGGCATCATTAAATAGTATTCATAGGAGAAATACTATTTTTTTTTTAAATATGAAACTGCTAAAACCATCTGATAAATGTGTGACAGATGTGTAAACACCTTTTGATGTCCACAGATTGATTCTTTGATGGTCGTTCGGCCGTACCTCAAGTACGTCACGCCTTCAGAACTTCACTGCCTGATGTCCAACGGCATGTCAACGGTCACTGGTAGTATCATGGGACTTTACATTTCATTTGGAGTGAGTATATTGTAAACGAATAGCTAAATTAATGGCCTTTAGAATGTAGAGCCTTAGGGGGGGGGGTCGAGGGGGGAGGAGTTGTGACTGCGATAGGATTGACCGGAATCACACTACGGTTTTTATAGAGTTGGGAAAAAAAAGAGTCACGTCATAACCAGATTTAACCAGTTTTTGGTTCTGTGAGTTGCACTTTAACTATACATTTAGCCACAACAGACAACCGCAAGATTAGTCTAAATGAATGAAAAGTTTTTAAAAACATTGGTTAAATAAACAATTCTTTATATGTTGCTCTTATAATTTTACCAACGAAGATAATTATTTTTCTTAACTGTTTATATAAGGGTAAAAATTGAGAAAATAGATTATATAGCGTTAGATGCTGTGCTAGTTCGATATCTACACGAAATGTGACTCAATTACAATAAACAGGAATACCAAGTACAATTCGATAGTGAAAGATATTTTATGTTGGTATGTCACGTGTAAAAAATTATATGTAAATATATATGTATGTGTGTGTGTGTGCGTGCGTGTGTGTGTTTGTGTGTGTGTGTGTATTAATTTAGTTTTGTATTGCCTCCCCTGCCAGTAATGTGTTTAGCTGATGAATATTAAAGAAATGAATAAACAAAATTGTCAAAATACTTTCGTTATATACCAATTCAAAACACAAAATCTATATGTCTATTTGTGAGGAAAATGTTTAACAAAACATCCTTTCAGACTGTATCACGTGGTCATTGCAGATATCTGCTGACCATCTGCTGGCTGCCTCCGTAATGTCCGCTCCAGCTGCTCTTGCAGTAGCCAAACTGTCAGTCCCAGAGGTCCTGCCCAGAACAAAGTTTACGAAAAAAATGGAAGAAATGATTCCAGCCAAAAGGTATGTTATCGGGGGGGGGGGGGGTTTCCTCCATATTCGTCGAGGTTGCGTGGCTGTATGTTTTGCGTCTTCAGCCTGCTGTTTTTCTGGATTTGCTTCCATAGCCTTTGGTCAGCCAAGACCATCTGCAAGGCAGCAGTTAATTTAATTTCGGAGTTTTCTCTCCTAGATGTCTGCTATCCCTAGCTAACGGCCTCATCTGACCGGGTTTAGAGTTTGAGCGCTCTATGTTTGCTTTTTGCTATCATTTCTTAGGGTTTTTGAGGCATTTTTTATAAAGGTATCCTTACCACGGGATACTTCACCTCACCCTCCATGACAGCAAACCAGTTGGTCCGCGACCGCTTATTTAGTATTCACGGCTGACCCTTATATCTAAGGGTCTTTCCCCTATCCGCCAGCTGGGGACGCGCTTGGTAGGAGATGGTAGCTCCCCCAAGGTATGTTATCAATATTTGTGTTATTATCACTGACTGCCATGTTTCACAATATTTGGAGGGAAAAAATACAAAATAGAGGGAGGTGCAGTCTGAAGTAAAAAAAAAAATAACAGTGGTATCATTTTGAAAAAAATAATAATTAAAAGAGCGGAGAATGAGTAATTAAATGCATGTTCCAAATGAAAATATTTCATGAATGCATGAAGACAGTGGCGTCACTAGGGGGTTGTAGGGGTTGCCGTTCGCACCGGGTGACACCAAAATGAACAGTTTTAAATTTCATAGTCGAAAAAACTCGGTATAGTCGGTTTTATAACCGATCATAGCTAAAAACATAAGCAGTAGCCTAAGGTGTCACCATGCAGAGCAATAACACAAGGTGCCTCCATGCAGAGCAGTAGCACATGATGCCACTATGCAGAGCGACTGGAGTTTAGGTAAACGAATACAGTTCAAAGCTGATTAGACCAATCTAGAGTTTTCTTTGCAAACGTTCCAAAAAAAGGAAATTGGAAACGTAGTCAGTAATTCTATCATTTTTTTCTCTAAAGTATTTTAAAGTAAATTCTCTCAGGTCTAGTGCAGGAAAATTCGAAATATGTACAATTGCTCGTGGTGGTTGAGTAGGGGGGGGGGTTGGCACCCTGAATTTTCCGCACAGGGTAACACCAACCATAGTGATGCCACTGCATGAAGAGATGGTAACTTTTGTCTAACACGTGCGCATTCAACGAACACCATATTTACGAACGAACATGATCAGCAGGTCTTATTTAAAATTATTTGTAAATGAATACATTTCATTTTAAAATGTAATATCTAACCTATCTCTCTCTGGAGATGTGTATTGTTTGTGTATATTTTTTTTTTGGCTAGAATGTTTTAAACGATTTTTATTTTTATCCGCACAGATATCGCAGCATTATGGATGCTTTTTCCAGTGGCGCTATTTCGGCGTTTACTTTGGTTGCCGCTATACTGGCCAACGTGATTGCACTGGTCAGTTTCATGGAGATGGTTAATGCAGCATTAAGATGGTTGGGAGAATTGGTTGATGTACAAAATTTAACATTACAGGTGACCATATAAAATATTATGAAGCAACATTAAGGATGCACAACATATAGCTTAGATCATAGCTATTCATAGGTGACATAAGGGATGCACAATATTTAGCTTAGATCATAGCTATTCATAGGCGACATAAGGGATGCACAATATTTAGCTTAGATCATAGCTATTCATAGGTGACATAAGGGATGCACAATATTTAGCTTAGATCATAGCTATTCATAGGTGACATAAGGGATGCACAATATTTAGCTTAGATCATAGCTATTCATAGGTGACATAAGGGATGCACAATATTTAGCTTAGATCATAGCTATTCATAGGCAACATAAGGGATGCACAATATTTAGCTTAGACCAGTGCTAATCATAGGCAACATTAGGGATGCACAATATTTAGCTTAGATCATAGCTATTCATAGGCGACATAAGTGATGCACAATATTTAGCTTAGATCATAGCTATTCATAGGTGACATAAGGGATGCACAATATTTAGCTTAGATCATAGCTATTCATAGGCAACATAAGGGATGCACAATATTTAGCTTAGACCAGTGCTAATCATAGGCAACATAAGGGATGCACAATATTTAGCTTAGATCATAGCTATTCATAGGTGACATAAGGGATGCATAATATTTATCTTAGATCATTGCTATTCATAGGTGAACTAGGCGACATAAATTGCCCCCTCACTGCCAATCGGACCCCATGCCATTAAAAGTTTGTGTCAAATCTGATGACGTAAAAAATATGATAAGTAAAGTTCCCTTAGCCCTAATGGGCTATTCGGGGCAGATGAAGTGTAGAATTCTTCTGTTTCTTTAACCTCGGCTTGCACAACGCCCAGCCGCCTTTACTTCCCCAACTTTAAGTCAGGTACCCATTTCAAGCTGGGTGGAGTTGTGAGACAAATTAGCACCAAATTTCACCTGGAAAATATTCCACGGTTCTCATCGAGGATCAGTCAGTATTTATAATGCTTTTAAAAATACTATTAAGAAAGTTTAATGTTTAAATCAAGTAATTTTGAAAAAAAACAAACTTTATTTTTAAAATGTGACCTCGATGCTTTTTTTCCCCAGTGGATTTGCTCCTATCTGTTTTATCCTCTAGCATTATCCCTCGGTGTGGACATTACAGACGGTCGCAAAGTGGCCGAGTTACTTGGTATTAAAGTTTTCATCAACGAACTGGTTGCTTACGCAACGCTCGGAGAACTGAGAAAAAACCGTTTAGAGTGGGAGAGGTACGTGAGTCACAATCTCACTGACTGGTACTGGTCCAGTTCACATGAAGATGTCTACCTCCCTAGTTGGAACTCAACACTGAAATCTGGGTTTCTTTCTGTGAGTGTAGTACTTAAGACACGCGTTAGATTTTAATCTTAACCAATTCTTTACTAATATGTGTCTTGCTGTTCATTTCTTTTTTTTTTTTTTAACTTAGATGCGCTCAGAGGTGATCACCACTTATGCTTTGTGTGGGTTCGCCAACTTCATCAGTATTGGGGTCGTCATTGGGTGCTACCTTGTTCTCGTGCCTGAAAAAAAGACAACGGTTTTCAAATATGTGTTCCGTTCAATGATAGTTGGTCACTGTGCCAGTTTCATGACAGCGTGTATTGCTGGTAACTGTGGCATTAATTTAATTCTTTATCCTTTGTTGATTTATCCTGCTCTCTTTTAGTCATTTTTTTTGTTTTGTTTTCAATTATGATTTCATTTTTTCATTGATTTTAATGTTGTTGTTGTTGTTGTTTTTTTTTATTTCAGGTTTATTTATATCTTGAAGACATTCAAGACAATGAAGCGGAATGTTTTATATGGTGTCAATGTCATCCATTTAAACAGCGCTTACATTTTTAGTTCATTGTGCTAATTAAGTGTAAATGATTTTCATCAGATTGCTAAACGAATACCCATATTTATATAAATAATTACTAAAATTAAAAGCCTGGATGATTACGGTATACCAAACTAAAGATGTCTTTACATTAGTTGATAAGTAGTAAAATAAATATAAATAAATAATCTACATGGTCACCCACGCTTATAGTTTTAGTAAAAGGTAATTTAAATAAATAATTTGTTTTGATATAATGAGTTGTTTTTTTTTAGCTTTTTGTTGTTTATTTATTGCATTTTTATAAAAACAAGTAATTAAGCCTGTTCCATTCTGGACACAGGACGTGTTAGCGCATTTTCATGTTATGTATCAGTACGTTTGTTAGCTTTCAGTAAATATTTGTAAATTTTGGAAATGTTTATAAATTCAATTGTGTAATGCATATATCTGTAAAAAAAATATTATAAAGACGTTTCTTTATATTTGAAAAAAATTATTTTCTCTTAAATCTAACTACAAGTGGTTTGTGGTTACTGAAATAGGACTCATAATTGAAAACATTCGAAATTGTAGTCATTTAATCGTCCGAAAACTCCGTCAATTGTCGCATAGCTCTGATACTTTCAATTAAACTCAGAACACAAGCTTACTATTTCATTTGATGAGTTTCTTAATAAATCTTGGTGAAACTACGTGCTGCAGTATTTCGCAACAAATGAATGGGTTATGGAACGTACAAGGTGTAGAATGGGGCTATATATATAATATATAGCCCCTTCGGAGCCCTGAAGCCCGGCCCTCAGAGGTCCTATCGCGAAATGAACTTTTGATGTACACTTGGCAGGCCAAGACCTACAAAATGATATATACATCATGGGTCTAGGACTTATGGTTGCTGAGATATAGGGCGCTCCTTTGTTAATATAGCTTATATAGTAAAAAACGGTACTTTATAAGCCCCCTTTTACGGCCCTCAGAGGTCAGATCGCGAAATGAACTTTTGCTGCACACATGGCAGGCCAAGACCTACAAAATGATATACACATCATGGGTCTAGGACTTGTGGTTGTTGAGATCTAGGGTGATGACAGACAGACAAAACGGGGACAATAGAGCATTTTTTTTCGAAAATGCTCTAAAAATATTTTTTTTTATTATTCCATTATTAGTTTTTTCGCGTTCTTATTAATATTAATTTTTTTTTTACAAAATAACTCTTGTCTTTATTTTTTGCTTAGCAAATAGTTTTTGAGGGTCAACATTTCATACTAAACATCTGTGGAGTCCCCTTGGTGTCTGAGTAAATATGACACACTACAAAATTATCTACAAAGCAGTTAACGGAAAAAGAGGATTAAGGGGCAATATCACGTCTTTACAACGATCTCTGCTAGTCGCATCACACATTTACAACAACAAGCACATAGCTCTGCATCACACATTTTACTGAAACAGTGGTGTAAAATAATCACAGAAAAGCATGTGAATAACCTTTGACCCAATATGACCAAGAGCTAAATATTTATGTAACTGAAAAAGCGCACCTTATTGATTAACCTTGGTCTGTCAAGTTATTTCAAGTCCATCGTGTCACACACCAAAAGAGAGAGTCAGAGAGATAGTAGAAAAGAAAAAGACTAGAGACTATAAATACATGTATAGACAGGCAGACAATATGATAGATAGATAGTCAGATAGACAGACAGATATATAGATAGTTAGATAGATAGATAATAGATAGTTAGTTAGATAGACAGACAGACAGATAGATAGATAGATAGATAGATAGATAGATAGATAGATAGATAGATAGATAGATAGATAGATAGATAGATAGATAGATAGATAGATAGATAGATAGATAGATAGATAGATAGATAGGGTTAGAGTATACATTGTATTGATATCCCTATTAGAAATGTTGTTATTAGAATTATTCTTGGTATTTAATTATTGTATATTCATCTGGTAAGATAAGTTTTGACACTTTCGGTCAACCATCGGAGCTTGCTCAAAATTGTTGTCAGCGAATTTGTTCCACCTATGTTTGCATAGATAACGTATCTCTCTCTCTCTCTCTCTCTCTCTCTCTCTCTCTCTCTCTCTCTCTCTCTCTCTCTCTCTCTCTCTCTCTCTCTCTCTCTCTCGCCTACTCTAATTGGGCCTTTGTAAACAGGTAAAGAAACAATAAACGACATCGGTCCCTTAACCACATTTTGTGGATGGTTCTATTGCAGCCATGGAGAACGACACACCAAATAGTGTTGCTGTGGAGCTCGAGTGTTCGAGTTATCCGATTGACCACTCACACTCTGTGGAGGGGATCGCTGGTGCCGATAATAAAACTTGTGTAGATGATGAGGACGACGATGACACAAATGATGAAGACGACGACAGATTCATAACAAAATTTTACGTTTTCAGAAATAAAATTATCGAGTCGTGCGAGGAGTATCACCAAATCTTGAGAATCGTGAGTTGTATTACAGCGCTGTGTCTATATTTAGCGTATGTGGCCTATGCTCTTTACCTCCATCATGGCGAGTCGACAGTGACTGGACTTAAGGTCATCACATCCATTCTGTTTTTCGTTCTTATTATCAAAGGAGTTTCCAGGTACGATCCAATAGACAAATTCAGCAACTTATTAGGGCAACACCCGGCCTTCGTTCGTCATTCCAAGCGGTAAGTGAAAGTTTTTTTTTTTGTGTGTGTACATATACTGGTGCTTGAGACGACCAGGCAGAGATGCGTTTAAAATGTCATTGGATAGATTTCATGTTTACAGGAGAGGCACATTTTACATGTGGTTCTAGGGCGACCCAGATAATCTTGGCCCCTGAGTCAATTGCTGCCACCCCGCCACCCCCTCCGCCCCCGTAATTACACTATCTCACCAATGTCAAAGTCCTTTTCTAGCAGAATACTGCATCTTATGGACATGGAACCTGTAGCCTTGATGGGGCTGTGCGGGAATGACTTTATCTATAGCACCTCGCCCATGGCGCGGGAATGACTCTTTAGCACCTCGCCCACGGCGCGGGAATGACTCTTTAGCACCTCGCCCACGGCGCGGGAATGACTCTTTAGCACCTCGCCCACGGCGCGGGAATGACTCTTTAGCACCACGACCACAGTACGGGATTGAATAGATCTATAGCAGCACATCCGAAAATATATTTCCATTGTAATGCCATATAGTGTGTTAAGTCAATATAACTCGGGAGCGAAAATGAAAAAAAATAAAAATTCAACACACATTTTATAATTTGATTTTATGTTTTAAAAAAAGTTGTGTGTGTGTGTGGGGGGGGGTAACTTTACTTATCGAGGACAGGGGCTAAGTTACTTCCCCTGCTTTTTATCTCGACCTTTGATAATTACTGCATTAGCGAGTCAATATTTCGGCTCTGAAGTCGAACAGTGTATTCAGAGAATGATATTATGTAATTTGGCCAACAGCCATTGAAAGGACTCTAAGTAAATATCACTTATTACTTGTCTACTGATATTTTAACCTCACGGTCATCCATTTTTACCATGATATTTGTTTGAATACGGTTTTATTCTCTCACGTCCTCAGAATTATGTATCTAGCATGTGCGGTGCTTACCTGCGTCACCATAGTAACGGAAGTCATTTTAGTTCGGCCCGAGAACTTGATCTCCCTCAGTGGCATTGCCGCAATTCTCATCATTTTCTTTGTCACTTCTACACATCCGCATAAGGCAAGTTGGGTTTCATTCCACCATCTGTGCCATGCAGAATCAACTCAGTCTCATCTTCTACATCAGTTGTATAGCTACGAGCAGGGGCGGACTTAGCTGAGGCCCCGGGGCGCAAAAGAAAATATCGGGCCCTTTTAGAAAAAGAGAGACATATCAAAGGGCCTCTTTGAGGCTCCTTAAAAATTCGTGGGCCCTGTGTGCGCGCCCGATATTCCCGTCCTTAAATCCGCCTCTGGCTACGAGAGCGTGAAACTGTCCTTTGCTAATGACGTTTATACTGTACGTTCATTTAATTTCGTTGTTGTTGTTGTTGTTGTGTTCTTCCACAGGTATCATGGCGTCCTGTGCTGCTTGGTTTGTTCCTGCAATACGTGTTTGCGCTGACGATACTCAGACTCCCTGGCGTTCGGGAGACTTTCATCTGGTGCGGGGAAGTGGTCAAACTAACGGTCAGGTTCTCCAAAGCCGGGGGACAGTTTTTATTTGGCTCTCTCTATCTGAATGAAGGATTTGTTTTCCATGTATGTCAACGGTTTGATTTCATATTTTTATCACTCTTTCTGTTATAATATTGTACAATTGATGTGGCTTATATATATATATATATATATATATATATATATATATATATATATATATATATATATATATATATTAATGTAGGCCTAAATGATCATTAATGTAGGGACAAAATAGTGTACATTATCGTTTTGATCGATGCACCACCGTTTAACTAAAAGAGAACGAGCTAAATGCTAACAGTGTAAATAAATGTAGACCTACACATGTTTTACTGAATTATTTTCAATTATCATCGACCATTTATAATAGGGTACTTGATGATGATTTTTTGTTTCCAGTTGATTCCACTAATTGCCTTTATTATTGCCATCCTGTCAATACTGGAACATTTAGGAGTTCTCCATGCTCTTCTGAGGATATTGGGTAGGTTTCTAGCGTTCTGCACAGGGGCGTCACCAGCCGAATCTTTGAACGCTTCAGCAAATATATTCATGGGGCCTGTAAGTTCTACAATTTGATATTCCTTGCATATGCATGTCCATCTATCTGTCTATCGATATGTCCTTTATCTGTCTATATTGCTGTGGATAAAGGTAGCCTATATCTGTCTTTCTATCTACTTTTCTAAATATATATACATCTTTAAATTTATCAATATATCTTCAACATATAAATGCAAATCTAACTGAGTACAGGCATAATATTTAATTCACGTGATGTCAACAGATTGACTCTCTGATGGTCATTCGGCCATATCTCAAGTATGTAACACCATCTGAACTGCACTGTATGATGGCCAATGGAATGTCCACAGTTACCGGAAGTATTATAGGACTTTACATTTCATTCGGAGTGAGTTCCCTTTGACAATTAAAAAAAAAGTAACATGAGTCTAACAAAAGCGGTTGGGGAGGGGGGGGGGGGCTTCTTGAATCGTGGCTCACATTGGGTTCTGAAATTTGACAGGCCAGGATCAAAAGCGGGTGTGTCAGGTGTTTTAATAAAATAATATAAACTAATGGTAACCTCCTTGATGATACGAGCGTAGAGGAACAGAGCACGGGGCAGATCAAACAGCATGACGGGTAGGCCTATGACAGATCATTCTTCAACATAGTAACTGGGTGACATTTGTACTAAAGAATGTCGCCTTTAGAAGGTTCGAAATTTAATTCCTGGGCGACAACCAAGTTCATTTTATCAATAATTGCTACGCATTATTTTAATAAAATGATTTTCAATTATCTTTGATATTACCCTTCAAATATATCATGTAGGACAGTGGCGTCACTATGGCTGGTGTCACCCAGTGCAGCCCGCAACCCCCCCCCCATTAGTGCCGCCACTGATGTAGGATCGAAGGGGGAGAAGTGCCAACATAATAAAAATTTCGCTACAATGCGTAAAACTGAAACCAATTGGGATACACGAACTCAATAAGTTCCTTCTATTTTCATAAAAAGTTTACAAAAGCAATTTTCCATAATTCAGATTTTTTCCCTAGATATCAGCCGATCATCTGCTGGCAGCTTCTGTTATGTCAGCTCCTGCAGCTTTAGTTGTAGCAAAACTGGCTGTCCCAGAGAGGTCTCACAAGTCAAAGGTCATAAAGAAAATGGAAGAAATGATTCCTACTAAAAGGTCATTATTAATATTTCAATTTCTTCAATGCAGACATTCGTTGCACGTGAAGATATTTCTACTATTTTAGGAACTCAATTTCTTTTGGCTGTTCTCATTGTTGTTACCAAGGCACCGATGAGGGGACCGATGAGGGGACCGGTGAGAGCACCAATGAAGGCACCGATGAGGGGACCAATGAGGGGACCGGTGAGGGCACCAATAAAGGCACCGATGAAGGCACCGATGAGGGGACCGGTGAGGGCACCAATGAAGGCACCGATGAAGGCACCGATGAGGGGACCGGTTAGAGCACCAATGAAGGCACCGATGAGGGGACCAATGAGGGGACCGGTGAGAGCACCAATGAAGGCACCGATGAGGGGACCAATGAGGGGACCGGTGAGAGCACCAATGAAGGCACCGATGAGGGGACCAATGAGGGGACCGGTGAGGGCACCAATGAAGGCACCAAATAGGGCACCAAGGAAGGCACCAATGAGGGCACCGAATGACACTGCGTTAACTCCGCCATGTTTCATTTAATTCATATGATTATCTACATATATTCTATTCTTAACTCTTTTCATTATTTTTTAGTTTAATTACTATTATCATTGTTGACGGTTGAAACAGTTAACAGTCCACATTGCCGCAACGCTGACATTTGTTCCCACAGGTATCGTAGTGTCATGGATGCTTTTGCCAGCGGTGCTGTCTCGTCCTTCACACTGGCTGCCTCTATACTGGCCAACGTCACAGCGGTGATCAGCTTCATGGACCTGATCAACGCTGCTCTCAGTTGGCTAGGAGAAATGGTCAACATACACAATTTAACATTACAGGTTGGGAAACACAATCTTAGTTCCTCGAGATTATTCATAAAGACAAGCGTCGTTCGTATGTTGTTGTTTTTTTTTAGGGGGATCCTAACCAGAGGCGTCCTAGGATATGGTATGGGGATCCTGACTAGAGGCTTTCAGATATTGGTTAAGGGGGGGGGGGGGGGGTAGTCATAACCAAAGACCTTCAGATATTGTGCAGAGGGAGGTGGGGTCATGACCAGAGGCTTTTAGAGATTTAGGGTGGGATGCAGCTAGGCAAAAGGAAACTTTGGTTCGGGGAGGGGGGGGGCATGTAAACTGCTCTGCGTATGAAGTTCTTCTTTGGGCTTAAAATGTTTTCTTTTTATAACGCTTTTATTACTGCATTATTGTGGTAAATGTATGTGTTTTTAATGATCTTTCTTCATCCCTCTTAACGCGATCCATGGTCATTATTTTTTTTTCTTAATGTATCCATCTGCTTCTTGGTCTGCCCTTAGGTATTTTCACCTTAAGTTGTTTTTTTTTTTTCTACATACTGGATTTGTACCTCTGACCTTTTCCACTCTCTCTAAATTATTACGAAAACTAAACGGATATTCAACGTGTTTTTAAACTGCACTTAGAAAAAGCGATCACATTTCGTTCAACATGTTTGTTTTCTTCCTTTAAAATAAATAAAATTAAAGCGGGTTAAACTTCACAACTCAAGTGTTTCTTCAGGTATAATGGGTTCCTTAATGAATCTGGTACCCTGTGGCGTCACTTGGTGGGGGGGGGAGTCACACCCGATGACACCATTATAGGGGTAGCACCAAAATGAACAGTTCTAAATTTCACAGCCAGAAAATAAAATCGGTATAGTAGGTTTTAAACCAATCATAGTTAAAAACATCAGTAGTAGCAAAGGATGTCACCATATAGAATAGTAGCACAGTGTGTCATCATATAGAGCAGTAGCACAGGTTTCACTATATAGATTAGTAGCACAGGGTTTCACCATATAGATCTGTAGCACAAGGTGTCTATATAGATTAGTAACAAAGAGTGTCACCATATAGAGCAGTATCACAGTGTGCCACCATGCAGACCAGTACCACAGGGTGCCACCATGCAGAGTGTCTGGAGCTTAGGTAAATGAATACAATTTAATGCTGCACGGATCAATCTAGAGTTGTTTTTAGCAAACGTTCTAAAAAAAATGACGCATGTAGTCACGTGGTTTTATGAAATTGGAGACGTAGTTGACAAACTTAGTTCAATGAAAGTAAATTACATCTTTCTGAAATACAGCCAAGTAACACAATCGTTTTTATCGCTAAAGTATTTTAAACTAAATTCTCTAGAGTCAAGTAAAGGGAAAATTCAAAATATGCACCATTGCTCATGGTGGAAGTCTTGAGAAGGGGGGGGTGACACCTTGAATTTTCCGCACCGGGTGAAACTGACCATAGTGACTCCACTGCTGGTATCCTTACTGATTCTGGTATCAATGCTGGTGTTAAATTTTTTTTCTCTCCCCAGTGGATTTGCTCCTATCTGTTTTATCCACTAGCATTATCCCTGGGAGTGGACATGACAGACGGTCACAAAGTGGCCGAGTTACTTGGTATTAAAGTTTTCATCAACGAACTGGTTGCTTACGCAACGCTCGGAGAACTGAGAAAAAACCGTTTAGAGTGGGAGAGGTACGTGAGTCACAATCTCACTGACTGGTACTGGTCCAGTTCACATGAAGATGTCTACCTCCCTAGTTGGAACTTAACACTGAAATCTGGGTTTCTTACTGTGAGTCAAACTTTTTTTTTTTTTAAATCTGCTAGCATATAGTCGATCTTTGTTTACTGAGATTAATAGGTTCAAGTCTCTATCACTGTGTCTGAATTTCCGCCTTTTATGATTCAGTGGCTATTAATCGAATAGTTAAATATTTGGTGCATAGAAAGACATAAAACATTAC